>CAUYQU010058150.1:0-39122 GCA_963574635.1 Cheracebus regulus
TTCTAGCCTGGGCAATAAAACAAGAATCCCATTCTCTCTCCCTCTTTCTCCTCCTCTTTCTTTCTCTCCTTCATTCTTTTTTTCTTTCTTTTGCTGTTTCTTTGTTTCTTTCTCCTTTTCTCTCTTTTTCTAAAAAAAAAACAAAAAACAAAAAAAAAAAAACAAAGACCCAAAGAAACAGTTAAACTTGAGTTTTGCTTTTGTTTTTTTTTCTTGAGACAGAGTTTCACTCTTATTACCAAGGCTGGAATACAATGACATGATCTTGGCTCACCACAACCTCCACCTCCCGGGTTCAAGTGATTCTCCTGCCTCAGCCTCCTGAGTAGCTGGGACTACAGGCATGTGCCACCACACCCGGCTAATTTTATATTTTTAGTAGAGATGGGGTTTCTCCATGTTGGTCAGGCTGGTCTTGAACTCCCGACCTAAGGTGATCTGCCCGCCTCACCTCCCAAAGTGTTTGCATTACAGGCGTGAGTGACTATGCCCGCAAACCTGAGTATTTTTATGACAGATGTGATGAGGAATGGACCGTTGTGGAGAAATATATAGGACAAAGAGGGTATGACCTAATGGTAATAAACTAGGGGAAACTTAGCAAGGCCTGATTGTTCAGATTCTTCTCTGTGGCCTTTCATATTCAGGGATCAGAATCTCTGTCCTCCAGGGGTACAGGGAGGACATTTGTCACAAGTGAGTCTTATGGCCTGTGTCGGGGGAGGTCAGATAATCCTTTCTGGCTACAGGGAAGAAGGGAGAGAAGGGCGGAAGGTCATGAGGATCTCTCTGCTTCTGCTGTGTCTTAACATGCTGAGGTGGCATATTTTGGGGTAACACATCCTAAACCCCCTTGCTGGCAGCCTAGAATCAAATATTTCAAAAATGAAGGCAAACTCAAGACATTTTTAGACAGCAGATGCACACTGAAGAAAATACTAAAGATATTCAGGCAGAAGAAAAATTATCCCACACAGAAGCTTGGAGATACAGAAAGGAAAGAGCAACAGAAAAGAAAAATCTTAGAGAAACTTAAATTATTATTGGCTGCCTAAAACACAACAGTAATGTGTTGTGTTGTATAAAACACATAGAGAATTGAAATACATGACAACAAAGCACAAAAGTTGGGAGGGTAATAATAGAGTCAAGGTGTTCTCAGGTTCTTATATTTCTTGAATGAATATATACATAATGACATATAACATGTGATACATACTATTACATTGCAGTATTACAGTTGTCACACTAGATTTTAAAGTCGAGTATGCAGAATGTAATAATATCCAGGATAGATACTAAAGGAATAGAAAGAGAATAGAATAATTTAAAAATTAACCCAAAGAAGAAAAGAAGAATCAAAAAAAAGCAACATAAATAAGATGCAACAGGTGTAGGCATGGTGGCGCACACCTGTAGTCCCAGCTGTTGGGGAAGCTGAGGCTGGAGGATAGCTTGAGCCCAGGAGTCCGGGGCTGTTGGTGCTCTGATCAGCAACTATGAATAGTCACTGTGAGACCTCATCTCTAAAATAAAAATTAAAAAATAGAAAGAGAAAGAAAAGGCAGAACAAATTTTTGAAATAGCACAATAGTAAATTTCAGTCCACATAAATCGGTAATTACATTATATTTCAATGAAATAAAGATTCCAATCAAAATACAAAGACTGAAGAAATCAAACAAAATTCCAATTAAAAGACAAAGAATAAGTAAAACAAACAAAATACTGCATGGTGCTTACAAGCGAGACAATGCGAATGTAAGAATATAGAAGGGTTGAATAGGGTTGAAAATAAAAGTATGTCAAGAGAAATACAAGTCTAACCAAAACAAACAGGGTAGCTACATTGTTATCAGATAAAATATATTTCAAGGCAAGAAGCATTGCTGGGGATGAAGAGTGATATTTCATGATGGTAAAAGGGTCATTCTGCCAGGAATAGATAACAATTCAAATTTTTTTGTCCTAATAAAACGCTTTCAATATACTGTTATTTACCTTCTGCTCTACAGATTTACCAATTCTGAGCATTTCATATAAATACAATCATATGATATATGGCCGTCTGTGTCTGACTTTTTTTCACTTAATATTTTCAATGTTCATCCATGGTATAGCATGGAAGCATGTATCAGTACTTCATTCCTTTACATGGGTAAATCGTATTCCATTGTAAGGATCTGCCACATTTAATGTATTAATTCATCAGTTGAACATTGGGGTTAATTTCTACTTGGGGGCTTTATGAATAATGCTGCTTTGAGTATTCGTGTACAGGTTTTTGTGTAGATAAATGTTTTTCGTTATCTTGGGTATATCGCTAAGAGTGAAATTGCTGGGTCAAATGGTAACTCTGTTTAACTTTTGAGGGATTGCTAAATTGTTCTCTAAATTGGTTGCATATCATTTTGCATTCCTGCTGGCAAGGCATAAGGCTTCCAGTTTCTCCACACTCATGCCAACACATGCTATTGTCTACTTTTTTTGTTTTTATTTTTGTAATTATAGTCATCCTAGTCAGTGTCAAGTGGTATCTCATTGTGGTTTTGTTTGTATTTCCCTAATGACTAACAATGTTTAGCATCTTTTCATGTGCTTCTTGGCCATTTGTATATCTTTTTCAGAAAAAAATCTGTTCAAATCTTTTGCACATTTTTAACAGCTTTATTGAGATATGATTTGCATAACATATAATTAACCCATTTAAGGTGTAAAATTCAGTAGTCTTTGCTGTATTTGAATGTTAATTTTTTTAATTGTGGTAAAATCATAAGATCTGCCATTTAAACCAATTTTTAAGTGTACAATTCAGTGGCATTAATTACATTTTCACACTTGTGCAACCATCACCACTATTTCCAAAACTTTGATCACTCCATACAGAAACTCTAAGAAACACTCCGTACAGAAACTCTGTAACCACTAAGCAATAACTTTAAATCCCTCTTCCCCTTCTCTCCAGCCCCTGGTAACCTGTAATCTTTCTGTGTCTATGAATTTACCTATTCTAGATATTTTATGTATGTGAATTATATAATATTTGTTCTGTATCTGGCTTATTTCACTTAGCATAAAGTTTTTAAAGTTCATTCATGTTTTAACATGTATCAGAACTTCATTTCCTTTTGAAGCTGAATATTTCATTGTATGTGTATACCACATTTTGTTTACTCATGTATCTGTTAATGGACACTGGGATTGTTTCCACTTGTTGGCTATTTTGAATAATGCTGCAATGAACATTGGCATACAAGTACCTGTTACAGCTCCTACTTTCAAGTCCTTTGGTTGTATACCTAGGAGTGAAATTGCTGGATCATATGGTAATTCTATGTTTAACTTTTTGAAGAACCACCAGACTTTTCCATAGCAGCTTCACTATTTTATATTCCTACCAGCAATGTATAAGGTTTCCAATTTCCCCATATGCTTGACAACACTTGGTATTTTTGGTTGTCGTTGTTATTTTAAGTCTAGTCATGCTAGTAGGTATAAAGTGATACGTCATTGTAGTTTTTATTTGCATTTCCCTAATGACTAATGACGTTGAGAAACTTTTCATGTGTTGTTGGCCACTTCTTTATCTCCTTAGGAGAACTGTCTATTCAAATACTTTGCCCATTTTAAAAACTGGATTGTCTTTCTATTATTGAGTTTTAAGAGTTCTTTATATATTTTTAGTACAAGTTCCTTATTCGATATATGATTTTCAGTTTCACTTTTGTGATAACGTCCTATGAGGCACAAAAGTCTTTTATTTTGATATCTATTTAAAATGTATTTAATTTTGATTTAGCTATTTTTATTGTTATCACTTGTACTTTTATTGTCGCATCTAAGAAACTGTTGCCTAATCTAAGGCCATAGAACTTTACCTCTGTTTCCTTCTAACAGTGTTTTAGTTTCAGCTCCTACATTTAGGCTATAAAGGATGTTGAGTTAATTTTTGTATGTGGTGTGAGGTAGGGGAGTTTAATTTTATTCTTTCGCTGTGGATATCCAGTTGTATAAACATTTGTTGAAAAGACTACCTTTCCCCAGTGAATTGTCTTGACTCTCTAAATCAATAGACCATAAACGTAAGAATTTATGTGTGAACTTTTAATTCTATTTCATCGATCTATATGCTCTTCCCTTTGCCAATATTACACTGTCTTAGTTACTATAGTTTTGTGGTAAGTTTTGAAATTAAAAAGTGAGTCCTCCAACTTTGTACCTCTTTTTCAAGATTGTTTTTTCTATTGGAGGTCCTTGCATTTCCATGTGAATTTAAGAATCCGCATGTTAATTTCTGTGGGGAAAAGCCATCTGGGATTTTCATAGGAATTATGTGGAATTTGTAGGTTATTTTGGGAAGTATTTCTATTTTAACAATATTAAGTTTTGCAATACATGACCATGGGAGGTCTTTTCACTTATTTGGATTTTCATGTCTTCTTTAATTTATTTCAATTGTGTTTCCTAGTTTTCAGTATACAAGTCCTATAGCTCCTTTGTTAAGTTTATTCCATAGTGAGAGGTTTTAACACATTTTCTCAGTACCTGATGGAACAGACAGACCAAAAATAAAATCTGAAACTATATAAAAAATATATCATATGATTAAAAAATTAATCTAATAAATATGTATAGAACATCATCAACAATAACAGAATACATGTATTTTTCAATTGTACTTGGAAATTTTGTAGTGAGTTTTGATATATAGCAATATGTCCTAAAACTTTGTTCTTCTTCAAAAATTCTTAAGCTAATTTCATTATTTGCATTTTTGTGTAAATATTAAAATCATCTTGTCAATTTCCAAAAAACTACCTGGGATTCTAAATGGAGTTGCACTGAATCTCTAGTTTATGCTGGGGAGAACTGACATTTATATCATGTTCCTTGGTTGAAAGCATTCTTTAGTTTAGATCTTCTTTGATTCCTCATTAGTTTAGATCTTCTTTGATTCCTCTAAATAATGTTTTATGGTATAGTTGTGTTGCACTTCTTTCTTTATATTTATTCCTATTATAAATGATAATGTTTACAAATATTATTTTCCAATTTGTTTTTGCCAGTATATAAAAAGACTACTGATATTTGCATATTGACCTTGTATCTAGAGAACAGCTCAATTAATTTATTAATTATGTTTATCTTAAATTCTTTTGGACTTTATATATTTGCAATCAGGTTGCCTGTGAATGACAGTTTTCTTCTTTTACAATCTTTATCCCTGTATGTCCTTGTTTCATTGCAGTTACTAGAACTTCCAGTATGATGTTGAATAAAATTATTGATAGCATGCATTTTATTCTCGTTTTCAGGAGGAAGATTTTTTATTTCACTAGTAAGTATGATATCTCTTTTAAGTTGTTTTGTTTTGAAGAGGCCTTTTATATTATTAAGGATGTTCCTGTTCTTCATTTGCTAAGTATTTTTGTTCATCTGTTATCATAAATGGGTATAGAATTTTAAAAACATTTTTATTGGAATAAACCCAACTTGCTCTTGCTATATTTCATATGGGAATTTTGCATCTGTGTTCAAGGGCAAGAGATACTAAATAAAACTTTGAATCCAGAGTGCTATGTGCTAATGACTATAAATAGACCTGATACTATAGGAAAACGTATCCTAGGGATACTGCAGCTGGTGTCTGAAAGTGAGAGGTGATACATAAGAAGAGTGTGCTCTAAGTTAAAGGGTTAGTAAGACTAAGCCAGTTGATGATGACATGGGTAGGGGATATAGCACATTCCAAACAGAGTGAAGAACATGTTCAAAGGCTTAAAGGTAGGAGAGAGCTATTTGTATCCCAGGAATCAAGAAACATTCAGTATATCTGCAATACGTGGGCCAGAGAGTAAGAAGAGGAGGCCTCCTGTGGAGAACAGAAGGCCCCATTAAGATCTTTTGGGAGGCTTTTTCATTTCTTGCTCACTTACACTAACAGATGTTGAGATTGTGACCAATACTGAATTAATATTAGTATAGCGATTTTCCACTCCTGCTCTACGTAGCCCAGGAGTTTTGTGGAGATGTCCAGGAACTAGGTTAGGATGGAAGGTTGGGGCAGAATAAGACCCTCTCCTTCCTCATCTATTTTAAAGCCACCACTTCAACCAGAACATTTTCATACTTATCTGATCTAGAAAATGAATTTCTGTATAAAGTTTCATATAAAGAAAGGTTTCTGCTGCTATCTATCTATCTGATTATATTATGTATATGTGTGTGTGTGTGTGTGTGTGTGTGTGTGTGTGTGTGTGTATTATATATGTGTGTTTGAGTTATACAGTTTCCAAGAAATGAAATATTCTCTCCATAAACTCAAAAATCTGCTCCTAGGAAAGCACCCAACCTCTGTCCTTCGAAGGTAAGCAATGGTGGGGGGTCTTCTTGGTAGAATGTGGTCAGATGTTTTCAACATGCTGCAACGAAAATTTGCTTGTATGTTCCCACAGCTGAACTGCAAAAACTACAGACAGGAAGGAAGAGGAAAGAGAGAAAGGGGAAAAGTCAAACATGAGCATGAGCATTTGCAGGGAACTTGGAAAATACATTTTCTGAAAATAGAAGATCCCTGCAAAAAACTCAAATGGAAGGCTTCTTAAGAGGACTTTTGGAAATAAAACAAGCTTCATGTCACTTGTGCCTTTATTTCAGGGGCCAAAATGGTAAGCAAAACTGAGTATTTCTCTTCCCACTCTCTATGTCATCGCACTCCACCCCTTAGCTCTGACTATTGGGAAAGGACAATTGAATTTGGAAGAAAATGCAAAAACAATTCATTTTCCTAAGACTTTGAAAAACAGCAATTAAAACCATCTCAAACACCTTGAACATTAATTAATTCTTTTCCAGTTAAGCTAATAGCCTTGCGAAAGCAATAAACTCATCTTGTTAATATATGCTGGAACATTTACTCATTATCTCTGCATATCTACCTGTCTTATCTATCTTTATTTGGACTTTTACAAAGTAGTTACTGAATTGTGTGCACCAGTAAATGCATTAACTCAGTGCAATTTCATGGAGATTTATGCACCTGCAATGTCGAATATATTAAGTTTCCATAAAAGCTTGGCATTTTGGGTATGCTCTTTCCAAAGACCCTATGGGGTACATTTTCAGTGTGGAGAATGATATGCAGGAACCAAAATCAATGGGCTTAAATTATTAAAATTCTAAGCAGTCGTTACGGATTGGGTCAAGTATAAAACTTACAGTTCATCAATTTACTTTCAATATTAATTTTAGCTTTGTGCCTTGCCATGAAAACCATGAGAATGGAAAGCATGTAACATCTCACTTAGAGCTGACACAGAAGGGAAGTGACTCTGAAATATAGACCCTCTCGGCCTCTGGGGGAGATTTATGTGGCGAGGATCACTCTCCTCAGAGTGAGACTGCAGGTGAGTGGCAGGTCTGCATTATAAATGCCTGGGGTAACTATAAAAACATAAATGATATCAGGTTATTGATTTTTTTTCTTTCTAGAGCCCACAAATTAGAAAAGTCACTGCTAAAAATCACTGATCTATCCACAAATTTTAATTAAAGCATAAATAAATCATTTTAGTTGCTGCACTTGCATATAAACAAAGGGCGAGATGGCATCCTTACAAGTGCTTGTCAACATTTGGTGACTAATGGCTCACAGTGAAAATACAAGCTGAAGCAACTGAATTGAAAGCAGATTCTGGAGCTAACTAATATCACATGCAAACCATCTAAAGCTATTATGGCAAGAGGCATTGAAACCACAGATCAGATTTTTCTGGGGAGTGGGGGATGAGGATAATTTTGTTAAGTAGAGCAATACTATTTTTTTATTAAATAAAGTGAATCCCTGTAATGAGATATTACAGCTGCTGTACTTTCACCACATGATGGAGGAATGGATACCCCACCCCTACAGCAAACACTAACCACATGCTGCAGTGATTCAAATTGTTGACTTTCTTCCTAAATAAATACATAGCAAGGACTAATATAAATAGGTCTTTAGAAAATAGGGGTTGAGGAGGATGTACTGAGCAGTCCTAGATCTCGTTACATCAAAAAAGAAAAGAAAAGAAAAGAAAAAGAAAAAGAAAAAGAAATTGATAGTGAGTACTAAAGGAATTCCCAGGGAGTTTCCATTCTTGGCATGGACTCGAGAAGCCAGAACATGACCTCCATGTTGTGTTCCAGCTTTGGGGTAAGTGTGTAGAACACTCCTCTGTGGACATGGTGAGAGAGCTCCCCTATGGATTGCTCTTTCAAAATTGAGTGATGCAGAAGAAATGGGACACTAGACTTGGCTGTTGCCACAGAGAGGGGACTATGACTGAATGACCTACAGCCAGCAGGTCTTAGTGCAAGGTTCTGCACACAAGAGGAAGATGGACCCTCCATGAGTGTCTATGCAGCCAGAATGGAGGCTCAGAGAGAGCAGAAAGCATGTTGTCCATCGTAACTCCTTTTTATCAAATGTTAGTAAAAAAGAGGATCAATTCTTTTCCATTCATTCATTCAGTGAACAGACATTCATTATGTACTTACTATATGCTATGCATGATGTTAGCTATTTGACATAATACATAGTCTCCGCCCTTCAGAAGGAGTCACAAGTTATACAACAAAATATTCAACACAACATGACATTTTAATAGCAGCACCCTAAGGATACTAAGGGGAGCCCAGAGGAAGGCAAGGTTTAATATCGAATGAAAAGAGACAAGGCCAACGAAAGCTTCACAAAGACGGTGCTGTTTATGTGGAATCTTGACATATGAATGTGTATTTGTCGAGTAAAAAGATAAAATTTCCAAACTGAAATTTGGCCTTTTCTATGCTGAACCTCGTCTATTCACCAATTGTTAAAAGAAGGAAAATTTTATTTAAAATAAAAAATATTATGATAATGACATAGAGAACAAAGCCTGAATCCAGACTAGCTAATTTTAAATCCTAGCTCTACCACTTCCTAGCTCTAGAAATGTAGGCAAGTTACTTAACTCCTCTGTGCTTCCAATTCCAAATCTTAAAAACGCATGTCATAATAGTATATGCCTCACTAGCACTGTAAGAGAGAAAGAGGAGAGGAAAGAAAGAGAACATGTATGATCTTGTACATGTTTAGTGTGAGAGTTCTGTAAGAGAAGGAGGTGGCATTTGTGACTAAGTGGAATGTTCAGATTTAGAAATCAGTGGCATTGGCAGTTGAAATTGTGAGCACCCTGAGATTAGGGACTCTGTTTTTCTGTTTACACCTATTCTCAGTGCCCAACATAGTAATGGGCACATAATCAATGCTTAATAAAAGTTTGACATCAGGCAAGTGTAATAATTTAATAATCTCTGTGTGTGTGTGTGCATGTGTGTGTGTGTGTGAGAGAGAGAGAGAGCATGCACATATAAATGCATGTCATGTGTCTATACATGAACATATGCGTGTGTGGTTACAGTACTTGTTATATGCTAGTCACTGTCCTAAGATCTTTACAAGTATTAACTCTCAGTTCCTACAATGATAGTAAGATATGTACTACTAGGACTCCTGTTTCCAAGATTAGGAATTTGAGCCACAGAGAAGTTAAGTAACTTGCCTAAATTTCCAGAGCCAAGAAGTAGTAGAGCTAGGATTTAAAACTCGATTGTCCAGCTCAGGGTTTGTTCTGTATGTCTTTGCTATAGTTTTTTTTATCTGTCTTTTTCCATTGTTTTCTGCCTTAATTGGTAGCATCACCACCCAGCCAGTGGTCCAAACCCCAAACCTGGAAATCCCTGATTCTTCTCTCCCTCATCTCCAAATCTCATCACCAAGCATTTCCAATATTATCTCTAAAAGTGACATCAAGTCTACCTCTTCTTCTCCATCCTGATACTGGAGTTCAAACTGACTGCCATGGCCCCTAAACCAGCCTCCGATTTTGCTGATCATGTGCCCTGCTCCCAGAAAGAATTTTTCGAAGTGGAATCTGGCCATGGCCTATTCACTTCGACCCCTTAAGTGAATCCTCACTGCTTGCAGTGTACACAGCATGGAATTCAATGTCCAAACGAGTCAAGCCTCCTTGCGTCATGGTGCAGAACGCCTCCAGCCTCATCTCGAACCACTCCCTGACTCACATTTTATGCCCCTTCAATATGGAGCTACTTTTGTCCTCCCCGGCTCCTGTCCGTCCCCTACCGTCTGGGACTCCACCCCTCTGGGAAGGCTTCCTGCTCGCCCCCTGTGGCCAGTGCCCCTCTTTTCCTTTCTTTTTTTTTTTGAGACAGAGTCTTGCTCTGTCGGCCCAGGCTGGAGTGCAATGGCACTATCTTGGCTCACTGCAACCTCCCCGCTCCCGGTTTCAAGCAATTCTTCCGCCTCAGCCTCCCAAGTAGCTGGGATTACAGGCTCACGCCACCATGCCTGGCTAATTTTTGTATTTTTTTAGTAGAGACAGGGTTTCACCATGTTGGCCAGGCTGGTGTTGAACTCCTGACCTGTGATCCACCCGCCTCAGCCTCCCAAAGTGCTTGGATTACTGGCGTGAGCCACCATGCCTGGTCTCCTCTTTTCTATTCCCTGTACCTTCCTGTGCATGACTCTTGCACTGATTCCTTCCCATTGATCATCGTGGGTAATGACTAATGATCTGTACGTATGTCTCTTACCCTGCTGCACAGTGAGCCTAGCACAGCTGCCTGGCACAGAGGAAGAGCATTGAAAATATCTGTGGGAAGAATGCAGTACTTCATCAACTCTAACATGACTTTTGTGAGGCGCACTATTATTTTATATACCACTAAGGAAGAAGAAATACTGCCAATTAAACTTACACTACATATTCTTATCACATCTATTACATGACACATCCCAATTGCAGAGATGTTAAAATGGGAAAGACAGGCTCTTAGAATCCCTGAAATATGACAACTAAAATTGTCTTTATGACTTTATCAGAATGGTGCAGTGATTAAGTCATGGGCTAGGGAGAGAGATCAAAATCCTGTCTCCAACATTCAGTGGGTGTGTGAAGCTGGGCACGTTACATACCCTCTCTGTGCCCCGTCTCCATCATTCACTGGGTGTGTGAACCTGGGCATGTACATACCCTCTCTGTGCCCTGTCTCCATCATTCACTGGGTGTGTGAACCTGGGCACATTACATACCCTCTCTGTGCCCCGTCTCCATCGTTCACTGGGTGTGTGAACCTGAGCATATTACATACCCTCTCTGTGCCCCGTCTCCATCATGCACTGGGTGTGTGAACCTGGGCATATTACATACCCTCTCTGTGCCCTGTCTGCATCATGTACTGGGTGTGTGAACCTGGGCATGTTACATACCCTTCCTATGCCTTGGCTTTCTCATTTATAAAATGAGGGTAATAACAGTGCTTTGAGGGTGATAATTCCTGCTTTGTCCAGCCACACCATTCCTGCATTTTGAACTTTGAATGCTGAAGCTATTGCCTTTCTAGAATCTTCTATTAGGTATTTTGATAGACATATGCTTGTCTGTCCTTTGGAGAGCCAACCCTCACTCCCTTTCAGTTGTCTTGCTCAATCCATGTGGCTCTGATGGGATGTTGACACTGGCTTTCTCCCAAAGCGAATGAGGGGACTGAGGAAGGGGGAAAGGGAAGGGCAGGCAGCACAGACAGCAGGCCTGACCAGCCAGAGCACACCATGCTACTTGGCTGCAGCAACTGGTTCAAGGCAAAAGATAACACTGGAGTTCAGGTGCTGGTTAAAGAAGTTAATGTAGAGAAAGCCGTTGAACAGTATCTAGCATATGGTATGCAGAGAATAGCTATTCACTAGTATCATCATTATTACTGTGGTGAATGAGCTATGATGTAATGAAGCCTGAAGTAACTACTGAAGTCTGTAAGCCAGATGCCTATATGCAAAATGCACCTGTGGATTTTTTCTGTAACAGCTAGAAACTTGCTAGAACGTGAGCTTTATGAAGGCAGAGATCTGATTTGTTCACTATATCCCAGGCACCTAGAATAGAGGCTGGTACGTAGTATTTTTTTTTTAATTTTTGACTGAACGAATTCTAGTTTTTCTGTTAAATTCCTCGCGTGTAGATGTAAATGTCATTTTGTATGGCTTTCAGTGTGTCTTCCTCTAACCATCCTCCACCTCTCCTTCTCTCTCTCTTTCTCTCTCTCTTTCTTGCTTCTTTCACTTCCAGTCTGCTGCTAGTTGAAAAGTAAAAATAGTCATACTTATTAGCATTGTCTTTCACCCTAAGTAATGCATCCCCATCCCCGTCCATCTTCTCCTTGGGTATAACGTCGCGCGACAGAGAGCCTAGGTGTTTCTCATTGAGCTCGTCACCATGTTTGAATTGATAGAATCTTGCAACTTCAGCGACAACAGCTACATCAGTTTTCTCTACGTTCTGTTTCTCGTGGCTTGACACTGACAGCAATTAGCCCTCAGAGACATTCTAAAGGAGGTCTGGGCATTTGGATGGTCCTATTTTTCTTTGGCGTTTCTCCTGATTTGCTTCCATTCCCACTACCCATTCCTGGTGATTGCAGGCTTCAAACTGAGATGATTGATGCCATCCCAGCCTAAGGGACCTCAAGATTAGCTCCCTCTCCCTGATCACAAAAAAGCAGGACTTGGAGGGAGAAGGCGTTTCCAGCCATGCAGGCCCCTTGCCAGGCCTGGCACCCTTGCTAAAAAGGTAACACCTGGGGCTCATCCTCATTCCCTGAACTCATGGGGAGAATGGAAATGGCCCATTGCTTACAGAGTGTGAAACCCAGAGGACCCCAGGACAGATGCCAAGGGCAAAATCTCAATAAAACCTCAATCCAAAGGATGGGCAAGAGCAATGCAAGCAGCACGGTACAAAACACTGTAATAGAAAATCTGGACAACAGAATAACCAAGTTTGACTGATGGACACACACGGAAGCTAGAATCATTCATAATAGTAACAGCCCTCTTTTTTTTTTTTTTTTTTTTAAGCCAGAATCTCGCTCTATCACCAGGCTGGAGTGCAATGGTGTGATCCCGGCTCACTGCAACTTCCGCTTACCAGTTTCAAGCAATTCTCCTGCCTCAGCCTCCCGAGTAGCTGGGACTACAGGCACGCACCACCATGCCCGGATAATTTTTTATACTTTAGTGGAGACGGTGTTTCACCATGTTGGCAGAATAGTCTCGATCTCCTGACCTTGTGATCCGCCCGCCTCGGCCTCCCAAAGTGCTGAGATTACAGGTGTGAGCCACCGCACCCGGCCAACAGCCCTCATTTTTTAGTAGCTATTAAGGGTTCTACCTATGTTGTCTCAAAAATCCTTGCAATAGACTATGGCAGAACCAGGTTCAAAGCCAAGTCTATCTAACGCCACAGCCTGTGCCCTTGACCATTCCCCTCCTGGACCTCTGAGTTCTGAGGCGCTGAAGTAGAAAGCATGAGTCTCTTGGCAGTGTCTGCAGCTTTACCTACAGTGTTAAGAGAAACTGGAAGTCCAGCAGTAAGAATGGTCTTCAGGCCAAAGATAAATTACTCACAGTTAACACCTTCCCATTGCCAAGCACTGAGTGCCTCCCAGTTAATTCCAGGCTTAATCAAGCTGCCTTTTCTGATATCCCCAGTTTGGATAGAAGATAAATCTTTCTTCCTTTCCTTTCCTTTCCCTTCCTTCCTTCCTACCTTCCTCTCTGTCTCTCTTTCTCTCTTGAGACAGAGTTTCACTCTGTTACTCACATTGAAGTGCAGTGGTGCAATCTCAGCTTACTGCAGCCTCTACCTCCCAGGCTCAAGTGAGCCATCTCCCTCCGCCTCCTGAGCCGAAGCTACAGGTGTGCATGACTACATCCAGCTCATTTTTTTCATTTGTAGAAACGGGGTTTTGCCATGTTGCCCAGGCTGGTCTCAAACTCCTGAGCTCAAGTGACCTGCCCGCCTTGGCCTCCCAAAGTGTTGGGATTACAGGCATGGGCCACAGCGCCCAGACTGTCTGTGGCCTTCTACAGGTTGTATCAGCCCTCTGGCCTACCTGCACAAGCAGTGGGTACCAAATAACAGCAAGAACAATGACCAACAATACAGTGGTCAAGAGTGCTGGCCCTGTGGCCAAACAGCCTGGGTTTTATTCCCTGCTTGGCCTCTTCCCTGATCCTCATTTTTCTCTCCTGTAAAATGGAGGAATTAATAGTGGTATCTACTTCATGAGTTTGTTGTGTAGAATGCACTTAGAGTAGCTCCTGGAATATCGTATGTACATGCCCATACATGTTACCTACACACGTTGTTATCACACACGTTGAATATCCCTTATTGTTGTTACATACGTTGAATATCCCTTATCTGAAATGCTTGGGATCAGAAGTGTATTGAATTTTTGATTTTTTCACATTTTGGAATATTTGCATATACATAATGAGATATCTTGGGAATAGGACCCAAGTCTAAACACAAAATTCATTGATATTTCATATATACCATATACACATAACCTAATGGCAATTTTATATAATATTTTAAATAATTTTGTGCACGAAACAGTTTTGACTGCATTTTGACTGTGACCCATCCCATGAGGTCAGGTGGAATTTTCCACCTGTGGCATCGTGTCGGTGCTCAAAAGTTTCAGAGTTTGGAGCATGTCGGATTTCAGGTGTTCGAATTAGAGGTGCTCCCCCTGTACTGAGCATATGAGCCAGGAACAGCACCAAACATTTTGCATGCATTTTCTCATTTAAGCATCTCAACTCTAGGAAATAAGCACTATCCTTCGCCCCCATTTTTATAAACGAGAAAAGGCACAGAGAAGTTTAATGATTTACCCAAGCTTACACAGCCAGGAAGTGGCGGAGATGGGTGTTGAGCCCAAGCCAACAGGCTCCAGGCTGTGCACTGAGAACCACTACAATGAACTCTACCCAGCATAATGTGCTCACTTCATGCAACCTTCTGCACAAATAATAGATCACATTGTCCTCTTAACATCTGCCCTAATTATTAGCAGCCTCACCTGCTTCATCTTTCAGGCCTGACATTCAGCTCATGCGCATACAACCTTGGGCCCTCAACAGCCCCTTCCTCAGACACAGTAGGTGACAGCCCTCCAGGTCCAGCGTCCTGTGCCTCTGTGGGATATTCCTACAAGCAGGGCCTGGAACTCTTGCTGCTCTCCTGAGCGCCACTGCTTTTGTGCTACTAAGGCCCTATTACACTGTGTATAGCAAATTCCGTTACATGATTATATGGTAAAAGCTGTGCTACCTGTCACATCACAGCATCATGGGGCCCTAGTTAGTCAAAAATTTTAGTGAACTAGTTCTCAAATCTCTGCTTCCTAGATTTAGGAAGCAGGAGGGAAGTAACATTCCTGATACGATACTTACTTGATACATTAGCTTTTGTGTTGCTGTGGATATGTGAAATATTGCAGGGCAAAAAGAAAATGTTACATTTGTTCTTTCAAGCAGAAAAAAGGAAGAGACTTTGAGGGCAAAGGGAAGGAGGTGAACAGAGACGGGAAAAGATACTGCACATCAATAAGTCCCAGACTGTCTGACAGTGGTCCACAAAGAGTGAGAGCTCGGAGGAGATGAGTTTCTGTGTGGGAGCTCCTGGAGATACAAGACACAAGGAGTGGGGATTTCCGTCCCTCCAGGGACCTGGCCAGAGCACCTGGACCCAGTGAGATCCCTGGCACAGTGGGCATCTCAGTAGGGACCAGAGAGGTCTCTGGCCGTGCAAAAACATTTAGGAATTTGTCCACAAACTGGAAGGGTCCAAGACTGAGACAATTCCTCCTGACATGAAAGGGATGAGAACTCACAATTTGATTTAAGTTGATTCACAAAAATAATAAGATGTGATACTTCTCGCTTCCTTCATCTGTGGATTAAGATTCATATCTGCTACTCATTTGACTGCCTACCATGTGTTAGGCAATGCAGTAGGGTTTTCAAACATGTTTTATTATGTAAACTTCAAAACAATGCTCCTATGGATTTGAACCAGATTTTATCTGACTCCAAAGTCTGTGGATATCTCAATAAAATAAAGAGAATTAGAGAAATTAAGTGTTAGAGTGTTCTTGCATTTACATTTTATACGTGACTTAATTGAAGTCTCATAGTCAACATAATGTATTTTTAAGTAGATGGACACTGCCGAGGGCCCTGCTCTGGTTGTGACATTAATTCATTCTCTGTTCTATAAATGGGTGCTGAAAGACTGGTCTCTACTGCAGGTCCTTACCATTCCACAAACATGAGTTACACATCCTCGTGCCAAATGGCCAGCAGAGATCAAGTCTGAGTTCCAGATTTCTAGAAAAGAAACTCTGCTAATTCTTGGCCCAATCAACTATGGCCAGCAGCATGCAGTCAAACAGCTTAGCCAGTCAGATTTTCTCTCCCCACAATTTGTCATTGTGTCTTAGAGATTTTAATTCATCTATGCTGGTTACTTGAACTGAAGACATGTAACCTGAATGCTGTGCAGCAGCCATAGCAGGCTGTGTGTGTGTATTGAGGAAGAGGATGCTGACCTGCAAAGATGGAGGAGAATGATGGACACCTCTAGAGAGAGTGAGTGGTTGAAGACCAAGTGCTTGCGCTCTGGCTGTTTGTGCCTCACTAGAGCACCTAGGATACCCACTCACCAGATCCACTTAGAAGAAAGTGTCTGCAGAAAATATTATGAGATAATTAACATAGCCCTGGGACATTCTGGTTGTGTGCCAGTGAGGCTACCATGCTAAGGTCAATTGGTTTTGAATCTTTCTACTGATGGGGATAGAGAAGAACACATTTGCCAGGTCAATAACCACACACCAAGGGCCAGGTACAGTGATGATCTACTCCAGTGAAGATCTAAATTAATCAGAGAAGCTGCAACTGGGGCTAACACCTGGTTCAACCTACAGTAATTCATTATCATTTGCCATGCTCTGTCTTTCTTTTTTCAGAGACCAGACAGGTAACTTAAATACGTATGTGATAAAGACCACCGCCTTGCAACCTTTAAGTCTTTTGAAGATATAACTAATTTCTGCAATACCAGAAGACAAGGAGACAAGTTATAAAGGGTCTCACTTGGTCCTTCCTGCCACAGTGACCTTGCTCCATAGATCAGGGACCCAATGCAAGGGTGCTGGCACCTGCTAGGTACATCTGTCCCAATTATACACACAAGGACTAGACAAATAACCATTCAGTGAGTCTGCAGTGCATTGGACCCCAAACAAGACAGTCTTGGGCAGTACCCCATTTATCTGCTAGCTTCCATAAGCCCCACCCCAAACAGACAGCCATGATGGTAGTTGGGCTACAATGGTCCTATGGATTAAATGTTTGTCTCCTCCCAAACTCATATTAAAATTTAATTGCCATTTTAACAGTATTAAGAAGTGGTTGGGCCATGAGGAGTCTCCTCTCACTAATAGGTTAATGCTATTATTTGGAGAGTAGGTTCATTATCAAAGGAGCAGGTTTCTTTTAAAAGGAAGAGTTAGAGCTTCTTTTGCCCCTCTCTGTCACCCACCCTTTGCTCTTCTGTCATGGGACAATGCAGGAAGAAGTCCCTGGCAAGATACCGCCTCCTCAATCTTGTACTTCTCAGCCTCCAGAAGCATGAGCCAATAAATTTCTGTTTATTATAAATTACTGAATCTCTGGTATTCTGATATAG
Source organism: Cheracebus regulus (assembly GCA_963574635.1). Lineage (NCBI taxonomy): Eukaryota > Metazoa > Chordata > Mammalia > Primates > Pitheciidae > Cheracebus > Cheracebus regulus. The sequence goes on from CAUYQU010058150.1 coordinate 17,646, forward strand.
CAGCACAAAACAGACCAAGACTCTTGGGGTCAGTGCCAGCTCAGTCTCATATCTTATACCCCTCAGAAAGTCTGTCTATTCTTCCACTCTTACCCCTAACCCCTAATCAGTGCACAGTTCCTGTCAAATGATGCATGTAATTTTGCAGAAGGATTGGGGAATTTTATTATATATTCTGACAAGAGCATTGCAGTTCCTTCTCAAAGGCACCCAACCTCACCTCTCATCAAAGGGCTCTGGACCTATAAATTGAGATTGAAAACTGGATGAAGAAATCTTATTTTCCATTGCGAAAACTAACTTCCATATTCTGCTTATCAGTTTTCAAGTCATTTATAGTCATATGTTCCTTAACAATGGGGATATGTTCTGAGAAATGCATTGTTAGGCAATTTCATTGTTGTGTAAACATCATAGAGTATACTTATACAAAGCTAGATGAGATACCCTACTACACACCTGGTGTGGTCTATTGCTCCAGGCTACAAACCTGTACAGCATGTTACTGTACTGAATACTGTAAGCAATTGTACCCCAATGGTAAGTATTTGTGTACCTAAGCATATCTCAACATAGACAAGATACAGTAAAAATACAGTATTATAATCTTATGGAATCACCTTTGTATATGCAGTCTGTCATTGACTGAAACATCATTATGCAATGCATGACTGTATTTATTCATTTAGTTACTTAGCTAGTTAGTTTAAATTTTGCAAAACATGGCCAGGTGTGGTGGCTCACACCTGTAATCCTGACACTTTGGGAGGCCAAGGTGGGAGGATGGCTTAAGGCCAGGAGTTCAAGTCCAGCCTGGTCAACACAGCAAGACCTCATCGCTATTAAAAAAAAAAAATTAAAAATTAAAATTAATTTCCAAAACAATAAATGTCATTTATTTATTGATGGGCATATCATGTGTCCATTTGTCTTTCTTTTAGGAACAGCATGATCTATCCACCATCACCATAGATCTCTGTGGGTTTAGGAACCCCAATTGCTACTTTGGCCTTGCTGCCTGATATAGTAATCAACTACACCTTGCCTCTGATTATGAGGTGCCATCAGTTGGCCTTGTCCATTCCTAAATTCCATCATCTCCATTGAGACTTGAGACCCCACTTCCATGGTAGATTCTCACCTATCCACTTACATCAACCCTGGGCTACAGAATTTCTCAAAGGTACAGAGTCCTCTTCACCAGTGTGTGTCTTCTAGCTCTAGGGAAGGGAGTGGCCTTCAGGCCCTCTGGAGGAACAAAGACAGGCAGGAGAGTCTCAGGTCTTACATAGTAAATCCAGTCTAACATTCCTTCTCTGTGACTCTGTGTTTCATTCTGTGAATTATATTTTCTGAATTACTAATTCTCTCTTCAGCTATATCTAATTTATTATCAAAAATCCATGAGTTTTTTATTGTAATTTCTACAATTTTCATTTCTAGGAGTTCCATTTTATTATTTTATTTTATTATATTCACTTTTATTATAAAAGTGACTCTAACGTGTTACTTTTACAGTGGCCTCTTTTTCACAGATGTGTGTGAGGTAAGCTTATCTTTTATTTCTTTAAGCGTAAAAAGCATAGTTTTGTATTTAATAGGAAAATACTTGAGATCTTTGCTGGTCTGTCTCTGCTGTCAGTTGTTTCTGCTAGTTCTTGCTCTTGGTGCCTTCATTGTGTACATACTGATTTTTTTGCTTTGAACTACTGATTTCCCTTTGAAAGTTGTTTGTGGGGATTCTTTGAAACCTAGCACAAAGGTCCATTCCTTAGAGAGAAATTGTATTCATTTCTGCCAGGGGCCTGGTAGTACTACCAGTCTGGAACAATTTTAAAGTTAGTATCTTTAAAGCTTGAAGTTTCTGGAATTCTCATGCAATGTAAATACAAATGTAAATCCAAGCATGAGCTGGCTGTGGCCACAATACCTCACTATTCGGTTACCATCCAGGCCACACTCCGTGTAGTCACCAGGAGTAAGGGAATAGGGAAGTTTAGTTCTAGATTATCCTTATACTGAGTGTGTGACACTCTGGGTAGGGGCAGTTCTATGAGGAAGCTTCTAACATTAGAATCCCCACCTAGGGGACACTGGGTTTTAGTGTCTGTATCCCACAGTCAGTGAAAAATCAAGTTAAAAGGACAAAATTCAGTAAATGTTCTCAGAACAAAGGCTTTTTCTGAGCCTATTCTTTTCTGAGTTCCTCTTGGAATGTGACTGGATAATTCTTCCTTACTCTACCATCTCTTAGGTGCTTTCCAGAAGATTTAAAAAAAATTTTTAGCTTGCATTTTTAGTTGTTTTAATCAAGAAGATAGGGCCAGATACCTTGCCTGCCATGTGACTGAAAATAGAAATCTCATTTTTTTTTTTTTAGGTCAGGAAACCCAAGACATAGCAAAGGCCATGATAGTCTTATGTTCAAGAAACAAATCCAGATAATAAATAATCCTGTGTTTTTGTGTAGCCTGCTCTATAATTCACACAGTACCAGCACCCTGTCTCGTATCTATCCTTTTCTCTCCATTCCCGCATCAACTTGCCAAGGTCAGGCTTATCTTTAGTAGCCTCCCACCTGATGTCTGACTTCCATCTTCTCTCTAATTCTTTCTGCTGGAGTAATACCCCTAAAAACAATTTCAACCAACTCACTCCATCATTTATAAATATTCTATAACTGCCCATTGTTTATCAGACAAAAATTACTCTTAATTATAGAATGGAAAACTGCCCTACATAAAAATTAGTGTTTATCTAGACTGAATTCTCAATATAGGCAAACATATGCATCTCTATGTCCTAACTCAACCCTAATTTTTTCTCTGAAACATTGTCCACAACTCTTGGCCTCTATTCTTTCCTCCCCTAAGCACTGAAGGAATTTATATCAACAATGCACAATGTATTATTTTTTGATAGCTTTATTGAGATACAATTAACACATCATATGATTTACCCGCTTAAAATGCACCATTCGACGTTTTATAGTATGTTCACAGGGCTATTTAACCATCACTACAATCAATTTTAGAACACTTTCATCACCCTAAAAAGAAACCACATACCCATTTCCCCTCAACCTTCCAGCTTTAGGCAACCACCAGTCTACTTTCTGTCTCTACAGATTTGCCTATTCTAGACATTTCATATAACCTATGTGGTCTTTTGTGACTGCGGTCTTTCATTGAGCATAGTGCTTTCAAGGTTTAGCCATGTTGTAATATGTTTCAGTATTTTATCCGTTGTTATAACTGAGTCATATTCCATTGTAAGGATATGCCATGTTTTACTTATCCATTCCTCAGTTGATGGGCATTTAGAGTTTCCTCACTGTTTGGTTATTCTGAAAAATATTGCCTTGAACATTCATGAACAAGTTTTTGTGTGGACATATGTTTTTATTTCTCTCGGGTACATACCCTGAAATGAAATTGCTGGATCATATGGTAATTCTATATTTAACGTTTCAAAGAACTGCTAAAATGTTTTCCAAAGCAGCCACACCATTTTACATTCTCACCAGCAAAGCATGAGGCTTCCATTCTCTCCACATCCTCTCCAGTCCTGGCTTCATTTTTTACTCATAGCCATCTTAGTGGGTGTGATGTGGTATCTCATGATAGTCTTGATTTGCATTTGTCTAATGACTAAGGATGTTGAGGATGTTTTCATGTGCCTGTTGTCCATTTATATCTCCGCTTTGGAGAAATGTCTACTCAAATCCTTTGCGCATTTGAAAAATTGGGTCATCTGTCTTTTTATTCTTGAGTTAAAGAGTTCTTTATACATTCTGGATATAGGTCCTTTACCAAATATATGATTTGTAAATACTGGCTCCCATTCTGTGTTGTCTTTTCACTTTTATGATGATGTTGTTCACAGCACAAAAGTTTTTATTTTAATAGAGTTCAATTTATCTATTCTTTTGTTGGTTATGCTTTTGGTGATTTATTTAAAAACATTTTTTGACCCAAAGTTGTAAAGATTTACTTCTATGTTTTCTTCTAGGAGTTTTTCTAATGGCTGTGTTGAAGTCTTTGTCTGCCAAGTCCACCATATAGATCCCTTCAATGGCTGTTTTTCAATTGCCTGTTTTTCCCCCCTGGTTTTTGCAAGTCTTATAATTTTTTGTTAAATACTGGCCATCTTAGATAATATAACAACTCTGAATACTAATCCCTTTAGTATTAGTTTGTTTGGTGATTTGGCTGAAATAATTCCACATTCTGTTTCTGCTGCAACGTGCAGCCTCTGATGCCCCTGCCCAGATTTTTTTCTCTTTGTTTTCATCTTTTAGTCTGACTACTTAAAGGTCACCCCTCAGTTGACATAAACCATTTGTTGGTCAAAAGTTGTGTTTAACTTCTTTCACTAGTTAGATTTCAGCCCCCTCCCCGCCACTTTACCAATGAATGTGTGTGTGGCCCTGAGATTTCTATTACAATTTAGGGAGGTTACTTTTTTTTTACCTCACATTCTGCAAGGGAGTAGTAGCTTGGAGGTTCCTTCTATAATCATTCCTGAGAGGGTACAGCCCTGGGCAATCACATAGTGTTCTACATGGCCAGGGGTGAGTGTGAGTCACTTTTAAACCTAGGAGTTTCCCTAGGAGTTTCCCTTTGGTCAGAGTCTCTTCTTGTCAGTAAGTGGTCAAAGGTGGTGTTTAAGCCCTTTGTTTAGGTAAACTGTCTGCCCTGTGTTAATGGTTAATGGTTCTGTGTGCAGCTTGGGAGATCCTTTCTTTCTTTTTTTTTTTTTTTTTCCTTTTTTTTGAGATGGAGTTTCGCTCTTGTTGCCCAGGCTGGAGTGCAATGGCATGATCCCGGCTTACCGCAACCTCTGACTCCCAGTTTCAAGTGATTCTCCTGCCTCAACCTCCTGAGTAGATACGATTACAGGTATGGGCCACCACTCCAGGTTAATTTTGTATTTTTAATAGAAATGGGGTTTCTCCATGCTGATCGGGCTGGTCTTGAACTCCCGAACTCAGGTGATCCACCCGCCTCAACCTCCCAAAGTGATGATATTACAGGTGTGAGCCATCGCACCTGGTGGGAGATCCTTTCAAATGAGTCCTACATCCTGCTCTGATGGCTCTTGAATAGGCACAGCCCAGCCCATGGGCACATCCCTCTTGACCCCAGAATTGACTGTGGTCCCAGGAGAGCTCTTGTTGGTTTTCTCTTGCTCTGGTTCTCTCCACTAAGCCTCTGCCTTGTCATTTTTCTTGTACAAATAATGGAGCTCCAGCCTTCTTATAACTGCCCTCCACCAAGATCTCCAGTGTTTTCAATAGTGACTTTAGATAGGGAGTTCTCCACTGTTCTAAATGAAGTCAGTTCCCTTAGGCAGAGCTGTAGGGCTCTGCAGTACTTGTGCTCTGTCTTTGCCCTGGGCAGAACCCCTGTGCCACTGAACCATAACTGAGCTCAGGGACCTGTGTTAACCAAAATGACATCCCGCTCTAAGAGTGGTCAGGGTGGCAGCTCCTGATCTTTTCTTGCTAGCATGGAACTTCCACCCTACTGGCAAATCGGGGTGGGAGCAAAAGGGCTCCAGGGTTCACAGCCTTTGCACCTGGAGTAAAGTTTCCATCCCATGAGTCAGAGCTGGGTGGGGGTGGGAAACTCAATCGTTTTGGCCATGCCTGCTTAGAACAGAGCTTCTGCAGCATGGAACTGGGAAAGATAAGAAATGGCAGCCTGATCCTCTCTGGGTGAGACCCCAGCTCCAGGCTAGGGACTGCGTGGAGAAGCAGCCACAGCCTTCTTGGCTTCACATGCCTGGAGTAGAGCTACTCTAGCATGAAGCTCTGGGAAGGGGTAAAGAAATGCATTCTGGCTCAAATGCCACAGACTCTCACTGTTTTTACCGAGATTTAACAGATTTTATTGAATGAATCTTTCTCCATTTGCTACATGCCTTTGGGACAATTTTCAGAGACTTAATGATTGTCATTCACGATTTTCACCAGTTAAATTGTTTTTCTGGGGAGTGAGTCCATCCAGATTCTTACACCTTCATTCTGCAGGTCTTAAATCCACAGAACACATTATTTGATTAGGATATGCTTTACTCATCCACTTGACAAATATTTATAGACTATGAATTATGTGGTAGGCAATGATTTTGTTGCTCGTCAACCTGTGTTGTAAACTGACTACTTCTGGTTGATGTATATTTAACACTCATATCCAACAGGATCAAGCACACTACAGTGGAGGAGGCCACGTCTGTTTGGGCTCCGTAAATGTCCACAGCACTCAGCACAAGGTGGGATACAGCTTATGCTTTCTTTTCATTAATCCCTTCCTGATTTCTCTGCTTGATTATTATCACCTTTCCAAAACTATGTATTTTTCTGAAGTGCTCACTTCCTCTTTGTTTAGCAAATCACCGTTGATTGTCTATTATTTGTCCCTACCAAAATGATGGTAGATATTTTGCTACCATTGTTTGAGTGTGTAATAGTCATTAGGTCTTTTAAAATATATATATATATATATATTTTATATATCCTGCAATGGCAGGATCTCAGCTCACTGCAACCTCTGCCTCTCAGGTTCAAGCAATTCTCCTGCTTCAGACTCCAGAGTAGCTGGGATTGCAGATGCTTACCACCATGCCCAGCCAATTTTTGTATTTTTAGTAGAGATGGGGTTTCACCATTTTAGACAGATTGGTCTCGAACTCCTGACCTCACCTGGATCACCACCTGCCTTGGCCTACCAAAGTGATGGGATTACAGGCATGAGCCATCACGCCCTGCCAGCATGGCATTAGGTCTTTACGTATGCAATCCCACTAGTGCTGGTGTTAACCTCATGGGGAAGTTCTAATCCCATTGTGCAGATGAGAAACCTGAGACTCAGAAAGGTTGAGAGAACTTGTCTCAAGTTATAGCAATAAGTGGCAGAGCTGCACTTTGAGCAGAGAGCTGCCTAACTCCAAAGCTGGTTCTTTTTCCTCTGTGCTAACCTATGCTGACTTTCTACTTGTAAGAGGAGAAGAGAACTATACCAAGTTTGAGGAAAATCGTCTCCAACACCTTGAATCATACAGCATCACATCCCTGGGAAGCCTGCCGTCTTTCCAAAGCCAATATGTGATCAGGCCTCTTTGTGCTTGCTGCACTTTGGAACACAAAATGACTAACGAAGAACCACAGGAGTGAATGGAGTGACCTTGCTGCACCATGCCAAGCCCCCCAAATGACCCCAATGAAGGCCTCGATCTGGCCTATCTACAAAGATGTAGCTCACAAAATGGCAAATAGATTAATAACTCGACCACAACCAATCTGGCCCGTGTCAGCTGTGTTGTAATGAGAACTTGTACTCCTGTCATTATGAAACGTGTATTTAGGACAGGAAGTGTCCTGAATCCAGGCTTCTCTGACTCTACAGAAAAAATCAGTTAGGAATGGTGTGCCTATCAACCTATTTCTTTTATTTTTAATTTTTTTGTGGGTAACTTCTGGAAAACTGATTTTGTAGTTAGAGTTATCCTGAGATAGGTGTGGCTGACTTGGGGACGAGAAATGGGTAATTTCAAGAATGCTTGGAAGGTGAAGAAAATCTCTAATAGGTCTTTTTTTAAAATGGCTCATAGCCTAGATGGAATTAAATAATTAAAAATTAAATACAGTAAAATTGATTTTGTTTTAATGTTATAAATTCTAATCTAATCTTTATTTTCCTCTGTTTCACTTAAATTACATTGGAGAAAGATCTACAATGCTTGTCCTGAAGTAACTAATGCACACTCTTAATATTTTCTTTTAATATTCATCTTAAGTGTCCATCTACTTTTCCTATTAACTGAAAGTTCATGGTAATTATTTTTGTTTATAAATTAGCAGTTTCTAGCTGGGCACGGTGGCTCACGCCTGTAATCATAGCACTTTGGGAGGCCGAGGTGGGCAGATCACTTGAGGTTAGGAGTTTGAGATCAGCCTGGCCAGCATGGTGAAACCCCATTTCTACTGAGAATACAAAAATTAGCTGGACATGGTGGCACTTGCCTATAATCCCAGCTACTCAGGAGGCTGAGGCAGAAGAATCACTTCAACCAGGAGGCAGAGGTTGCAGTGAGCCGAGATCACACCCCTGCACTCCAGCTGGGCCACAGTGTGAAATTTCGTCTCCAAAAAAAAAAAATATAGCAGTTTCTAAAATCATCTTCACAGTGTTTTACACCTGCAGTAATACAATGATACATGCATATATATGAAAAAGGTTTACTGCGTTTTTGTTCCAAGTCCTGATTGGACATTGGACTCTGTAGGATAGAGGACAGGAGGATGGAAGGTGAAAGAATAGATTCAAAGGGGTGGATTATGGAAAGTAGAACATTTTTATGAACATAGTCATCATTAATATTATCTTATTCACTAGGTTTCTTTTTTTTTGCATCTTTGTGTCTAGGGATTACTAAATATTCTTATGTGGCTATTCTACTTACAATTAATATATCCTTTTATAGATATGGTCTTATATTCTTATAAATAAAATAAAGAATATGTGCTTGAAAAAATGTGGGTACATGGTAGGTGTATATTTGTGGGGTACATGAGCTATTTGATATTTTGATACAGACACACAATGCATAATAATCACATCAGGGTACATGGGGTATCCATCACCTCAAGCATTTATTCTTTGTGTTACATACAATCCAATTATGCCCTTTTAGCTATTTTTATTTTTATTTTTTTATTTTGCCTTAAGTTGTTGGGATACAGGTAGTATTTGGTTACATGAGTAGATTCTTTAGTGGTGATCTGTGAGATTTTGGTGCACTCACCACCCATGTATACACTGCACCATATTTGTAGTCTTTTATCACTTGCCCCCCACCACTCTTCCCCCTAAGTCCCCAAAGTCCATTGTATGATTCTTATGCCTTTGCTCCCTCATAGCTTAGCTCCCACATTCACTGAGAACATAAGATGTTTGGCTTTCCATTCTTGAGTTACATCACTTAGAATAATAGTCTTCAGTCTCATCCAGGTCACTGCAAATGATGTTAATCATTCCTTTTTATGGCTGTGTAGTATTCCACCATACGTGTGTGTGTGTGTGTGTGTATCCCAGTTTCTCTATCCATTCATTGATTAATGGGCATTTGGGTTGGTTCCATTATTTTACAATTGTGAATTGTGCTGCTATAAACATGAGTGTGCAAGTATCTTTTTTGAATAATAACTTCTTTTCCTCTGGGTAGACACCCACTAGTGGGATTGCTGGATCAAATGGTAGTTCTACTTTTAGTTATTTAAGGAATTACCACACTGTTTTCCTTAGTGGTTGTACTAGTTTACATTTCCACCAGCAGTGTAGAAACGTTCCCTGTTCACATGCCAACATCAACTGATTTTTTGATTTTTCTATTATGATCATTCTTACAGGAGTAAGGTGGTATTGCATTGTGGATTTGATTTGCATTTCCCTGATACTTAGTGATATTGAGCATTTTTCATGCGTTTGTTGGTCATTTGTATATCTTCTTTTGAGAATTGTCTATTCATGTCCTTAGCCCACTTTCTGATGGGATTGTTTGTTTTTTCTTACTGATTTGTTTGAGTTTGTTGTAGATTCTGGATATTAGTTCTTTATCAAGTGTACAGATTGTGAAGATTTTCTCCCACTCTGTGGGTTGTCTGTTTACTCTGCTGTTTCTTTTGCCATTCAAAATCTCTTTAGTTTAATTAAGTCCCAGCTATTTATCTTTGTTTTTATTGTATTTGCTTTTGGTTTCTTGGTCATGAAATCCTTGCCTAAGCCAACATCTAGATGTTTTTACAATGTTGTCTTCTAGAATATTTATAGTTTCAGGTCTTAGGTTTAAGTCCTTAATCCATCTTGAGTTGATTTTTGTGTAAGGTAAGAGATGAGGATCCACTTTCATTCTCCTTCAGGTGGCCAGCCAATTATCCTAGTACTATTTGTTGAAAAGGGTGTCCTTTCCCTACTTTGTGTTTTTGTTTGCTTTGTCTAAGATCAGTTGGCTGTTAAGTATTTGGGTTTATTTCTAGGTTCTCCATTCTGTTGCATTGGTCTATGTGCCAGTACCATGCTGTTTTGGTGACTATGGCCTTATACTATAGTTTGAAATCAAGTAGTGTGATGCCTGCAGATTTGTTCTTTTTGCTTAGTCTTGCTTTGGCTATGTGAGCTCTTTTTTGGTTCCATATGAATTTTGGAATTGTTTTTTCTAATTCTGTGAAGACTTATAGTGGTATTCTGATGGGGATTGCATTGAATTTGTAGATTGCTTTTGGTAATATGATTTTCATAACATTGATTCTACCCATTCATGAGCATGGAATGTGTTTCCATTTGTTCATGTTGTCTGTGATTTCTTTCATCAGTGTTTTGTAGTTTTCATTGTAGAGGTCTTTTGACTCCTTTGTTATATTCCGAAGTATTTTATTTTTTTTGCAGCTATTGTAAAAGAAGTCGAGTTCTTGATTTGATTCTCTGCTTGGTTGCTGTTGGTATATAAAAGAGCTACTGATTTGTGTGCATTCATCTTGTATCTGGAAACTTTGCTGAATTAAATCAGTTCTAGAGCTTTCAGGAGGAATCCTTAGGATTTTAAAGGTAAACGATCATATTATCAGCAAACAGCAACAGTTTGACTTCCTCTTTACCAATCTGGATACCTTTTATTTCTTTCTCTTGTCTGATTGCTCCAGCTAGGCCTTCCAGGACTATGTTAAAGAGGGGTGGTGAGAGTGAGTATCCTCGGCTTGTTCCAGTTTTCAGAGGAAATGTTTTCAACTTTCCCCCATTCAGTATTATGTTAGCTGTGGATTTGTCAGAGATGGCTTTTATTACATTAAGGTATGTCCCTTGTATGTGGATTTTGCTGAGAGTTTTAATCATAAAGTGATGCTGGATTTTATCAAATGTGTTTTCTGCATCTATTGAGATTATAATGTGATTTTTGTTTTTAGTTCTGTTTATGTGGTGTATCACATTTATTGACTTGTGTATGTTAAACCATCCCTGCATCCCTGATATTAAACCCGCTTGATCATGGTGGATTATCTTTTCGATATGTTGGTGGATTCAGTTAGCTAGTATTTTGTTCAGGACTTTAGCATCTATGTTTATCAAGGACATCGTTCTGTAGTTTTCTTTTTTGGTTATGTCCTTTCCTGGTTTTGGTATTAGGATGATGCTGACTTCCTAGAATGAATTAGGAAGGGTTCCTTCTTTTTCTGTCTTATCGAATAGTGTCAGTAGTGTCAAGAGGATTGGTACCAATTCTTCTTTGACTGTCGGGTAGAATTCTGCTGTGAATCTGTCTGGTCCTGGACTTTTTTTGTTGATAATTTTTAAATTACTATTTCAATCTCACTACTTGTTATTGGTCTCTTCGGGGTATGTAATTCTTCCTGATTTAAGCTAGGAGGGTAATATTTTTCCAGGAATTTATCCATCTCTTCTAGGTTTTTTAGTTTATGTGTGTAAAGGTGCTCATAGTAGCCTTGAATAATCTTTTGTATTTCAATGCTGTCCGTTGTAATATCTCCTGTTTCATTTCTTAGTAAGGTTATTTGGATTTTCTCTTTTTTTCTTGGTTAATCTTGCTAATGGTCTGTCAGTTCTATTTACTGCTTCAAAGAACCAGCTTTTTGTTTCATTTATCTTTTGTATTTTGTTTGTTTGTTTCAATTTCATTTTGTTCTGCTCTGATCTTGGTTATTTCCTTTCTTCTGCTCTGTTTGGGTTTGGTTTGTTCTTGTTTCTGTAGTTCCTTGAAGTGTGACTTTAGATTGTCTGTGTGTGCCCTTTTAGACTTTTTGATGTAGGCATTTAGGCTATGAACTTTCCTCTTAGCACTGCCTTTGCTATATCCCAGAGGTTTTGAACGTTGTATCATTATTGTCATTCAGTTCAAAGAATTTTTTCATTTCTATCTTGATTTTGTTTTTGACCCAATGCTCATTTAGGAACAGATATTTAATTTCCATGTATTCACATGTTTTGAAGATTCCTTTTGGAGTTGATTTCCAGTTTTATTCCACTGTGGTCTGAAAGAGTGCTTGATATAATTTTAGTTTTCTTACATTTATTGAGGCTTATTTTATGGCCTATCATATTGTCTATGTTGGAGAAAGTTCCGTGCATTGATGAGTAGAATGCATATTCTGCAGTTGTTGGATGAAATGTTCTGGATATATCTGTTAAGTCCATTTGTTCCAAGGTATAGTTTAAATCCATTGTTTCTTTGTTGACTTTCTGTCTTGATGACCTGACTAGTGCTGTCAGTGAAGTGCTGAAGTCCCCCCACTATTACTGAGTTGCTACCTATCTCATTTCTTAGGTCTATTAGTAATTGTTTTATAAATCTGGGAGCTCCAGTGTTAGGTGCATATATGTTTAGGGTTGTGATATTTTCCTGTTGGACAAGGCCTTTTACCATTATATACTGTCCCTCTTTGTCTCTTTTAACCACTGTTGCTTTAAAGTTTGCTTTGTCTGATATAAGAATAGCTACCACTGCTTGCTTTTGGTGTCCATTTGCATGAAAGGCGTTTTTCTACCCCTTTACTTTATGTGAGTCCTTATATGTTAGATGAGTCTCCTGAAGGCAGCAGGTAGTTGGTTCTTATCCATTCTGCAGTTCTGTGACTTTTAAGTGGAGCATTTAGGCCATTTTCATTCAATGTAAGTATTGAAATGTGAGATACCATTGCTTTCATCATGGTCTTTGTTGCCTGTGTATTTTGGTTTTTTGTTTTGTGCAAATGGACTCCATTGCTTTTTTAATTTGTATTTTTGTTTTGTAGGTCCTGTGTGATTTATGCTTTCAAGAGGTTCTGTTCTGAAGTGTTTCCAGGATTTGTTTTAAGATTTAGAGCTCCTTTTAGCAGTTCTTGTAGTGGTGGTTTTTGTTTGCCTGAAAACAGCTATATCTTTCCTTCGGAGATGATGCTTAGTTTCACTGGATACAAAATTACTGGCTAATTGTTTTGTTTGATGAGGTTGAAGATAGGTCCCCAACCCCTTCTGGCTTGCAGGGTTTCAGCTGAGAAATCTTCTGTTAATCTGATAGATTTTCCTTTATAGTTACCTGACGCTTCTGTCTCACAGCTCTTAAGATTCTTCCCTTGTCTTGACTTTGAATAACCTGATGACAATATACCTAGGTGAATATCTTTTTGCAATGGATTTCCCGGGTGTTCTTTGTGCTTCTTGTATTTGGCTTTCTATATCTCTTGCAAGGCCAGGGAAGTTTTCCTCAATTATTTCCTCAATTATTCATAATTAAAACAATTATGTTTTCCAGGCTTTTAGAATTCTCTTCTTCCTCAGGTACACTGATTATTCTTAAGTTTGGTTGTTTAACATGATCCCAGACTTCTTGAAGGCTTCCTTCATTTTTTAAATTCTTTTTTCTTTTCTTTGTTGGATTGGGTTAATTCAAAGACTTGTCTTCAAGCTCTGAATTTCTTTCTTCTACTTGTTCAATTCTATTGCTGAGACTTTCCAGAGCATTTCACATTTCTAAAAGTATGTCCAAAGTTTCCTGAATTTTTTTGTGTGTTTTCTTCAAGCTATCTATTTCCATGAATCTCTCTCTCTCTTCACTTCTTATATCATTTTTTGGATTTCCTTGCATTGGGCTTTGCCTTTCTCTGGTCCTTCTCCGACTAGCTTAATAACTAACCTCCTGAATTCTTTTTCAGGTAAATCAGGGATTTCTTCTTGGTTTGGATCCATTGCGGGTGAACTAGTGTGTTTTTTTTTGTAGGGGTGTGGAAGAGCCTTGTTTTGTCACATTACCAGCACTGGTTCTCTGGTTCCTTCTCATTTGTTTATGCTCTGTCCGAGAGAAGGCTTAGGGCTGAAGGCTGTTGTTCAGATTCTTTTGTCCCACAGGTTGTTCCCTTGATGTACTACTCTCCCCCTTTTCCTATGGATGTGGCTTCCTGTGAGCTGAACTGCAGCGGTTGTTGTCTCTCTTCTGGGTCTAGCCACCCAGCGAGTCTACCCAGCTCTGGGCTGGTACTGGGAGTTGTCTGCACAGAGTCCTGTGATGTGAACCATCTATGGGTCCCTCAGCCGTGGATACCAGCACCTATTCTAGTGGAGGTGGTGAAGGGTGCAATGGACTCCATGAGGTTCCCTAGCTTTGGTGATTTAGTGCTCTATTTTTGTGCTGGTTGGCCTCCCACCAGGAGGTTGTGCTTTCCAGAAAGCATCAGCTATGTATTGTGGAGGGGGACCAGAGGTGGGCAGGGCCTTAGAACTCCCAAGATTGTATGCCCTTTGTCTTCCACTACCAGAGTGGGTAGGGAAGGGCCATCAGGTGGGAGTTGGGGGAGAGCTAGGTGTTTCTGAGCTCAGACTCTCCTCGAGTGGGTCTTTCTGTGGCTGCTGTAGGAGATGGAGGTGAGTTTCCCAGGTCACTGAAGTTATGTACCAGGAAGATTATGGCACCTCTGTTGAGTCATGCAGGCTGTCAGGGAAGTGAGGGAAAGCTGGCAGTCACAGGCCTCACCCAGCTCCCACACAAACTGAAGGGCTAGTCTCCCACGATGCCCCGGACAACAGCCTTAAGTCTGTTTCCAGGGGGAGGGCAAGATGGGCCTTGTGATAGCTCTATAAAATATAATTTGAAGTAATGTAATGTAATTCCTCCAGTTTTATTCTTTTTGCTTAGAATAGCTTTGGCTATTCTGAGTCTTTCGTGATTCCATATAACTTTTAGGATTATTTTTTCTATTTATGCAAAGAGTATCATTGGCATTTTGACAGGGATTGCATTGAATCTGTAAATTGCCTTGGGTAATATGGACGTTTTAACAATATTGATTCTTCCAGTCTGTGTACATGGAATATCTTTTTATTTTTTTGTGTTCTCTTAAATTTCTTACCTAAATTTTTAGTTTTCATTGTAGAGATCTTTCACATCTTTAAGTTAATTCCTAGGCTTTTTATTTTATTTGCAGCTATTATAAATGAGATTACTTTTTTTAAATTTATTTTTCAGATTGTTCACTTTTGACACATAGAAATGTTACTGATTTTTGTATGTTGATTTTGTATCCTGCAACTTTACTGAATCTATCAGTTCTAATAGTATTTTTGATGGAATCTTTAGTTTTTTTTCAAATATAAAAGCATATTATCCGTAAACAAAGATAATTTGACTTCTTCCTTTCTAATTTGGATCCCCTTTATTTCTTTCTCTTGTTTGATTGCTCTAGCTAGGACATTCAGTACTATATTGAATAACAATGGTGAAGGTAGGCATCCTTTTTACATTCTGAATCTTAGAGGAAAGACTTTCAGTTTTTCCCCATTCAGTATGATACTAGCTGTATGTCTGCTGTAGATTACTTTTATTGCATTGAGGTATGTTCCTTCTATACCCAGTTTTTTGTTGTTGTTGTTTGTATTTTTGTTTGTTTGTTTTTGAGATAGGGTCTCACTCTGTCACCCAGGCTGGAGTGCAGTGATGCAATCTCAGCTCACTGCAATCTCCACCTGTCAGGCTCAAGAAATCCTCCTACCTCAGCCTCCTGAGTAGCTGGAACTACAGGAGCATGTCCCCATGCCTGGCTAATATATATATATATATATATATATATATATATATTTTTTTTTTTTTTTTTTTTTATGAGACAGGGTTTTGCCATGTTGCCCAGGCTGGTCTCAAACTCCTAGTGCACCCAGTTTTTTAAGGGTTTTTATTTTTTTATCATGAAGGGATGTTGAATTTTGTCAAATACTTTTTCAGCATCAACTGAAATGATCATATGGCTTTTGTCCTTCATTCTGTTGATGTTATGTATCACATAAATTGATTTGCATATGTTGAATCATCCTTGCATCCTTAGGATAAATGCCACTTGATCATGATGAATGATCTTTTAAGTTTGTTGTAGAATTCAATTTGCAGGTAGTTTCTTGAGGATTTTTGCATCAGTGTTCATCAGGGGGATGTTGGCCTGTACTTTTCTTTTTCTTTCTCTTTCTTTTTTTCTTTCTTTCTTTCTTTCTTTTTCTTTCTCTCTTCTTTCTTTTTTGACATGTCTTTATCTGGTTTTTGTATCAGGGTAATACTGGCCTCATAGAATGAATTCAGAAGTATTCTCTCCTCAAGTTTACAGAATAATTTGAGTGGAATTGGTATTAGTTCTTCTTTAAACGTTTGGTAAAATTCAACAGTGAAACCATTGGCTGCTGAGCTTGTCTTTGCTGGGAGACTTTTTATGATGGCCTCAATCTTGCTACATGTTGTCTATTCAGGTTTTAGATTTCTTCATGGTTCAGTCCTGATAGATTATATGTGTCTAAGAATTTATCCATTTCTTCAGGTTTCCCAACTTATTGGCATATAGCCAGTCTATGTCTTTAGTTATTTATTTTTATTTTTTGAGACAAGGTCTCACTCTGTTGTCCAGGCTACAGTGCAGTGGTGCCATCATAGCTCACTTCAGCCTCAACCTCCCTGGCTCAAGTGATTCTCCCACCTCAGCCTCCTTTGTAGCTGGGATCACAGGTGCATGCCACCATGCTTTGCTAAATTTTTTTTTTTTTAAAGATTGGGTCTTCCTATATTGCCTTGGCTGGTCTTAAACTCCTGGACTCTAGAGATTCTCCTACCTCAGCTTCCCAAAGTGCTGGTATCACACATATGAGCCACTGCAGCTGGCCCCCTCGGTCTTTTGATTGAAGAGTGTAGTTCATGCACATTCAATGTTATTATTGATAAGTGAGGACTTACTTCTGACATTTTGTTATTTGTCTTCTGGTTTTGTGGTCCTCTATTTCTTCTTTCCTTCCCTCCTGTCTTCCTTTTAGTGAAGTTGATTTTCTCAGGTGGACGGTGACTGTCTGTGTATCTGTTGTATATTTTTTGATTTAAGGTGACCATGAAGCTTGCAAATGATAACTTGTAATCCATCATTTCAAACTGATGACAACTTAACACTAATTGCATAAACAAACTAATAAACAGGCAAAGAGAAAACTGATACAAACTCCACACTTTAACTTCATCCTTCTGCTTTTTAACTTTTTCTTGTTTCTGTTTATATTTTCTTATACCCTATGTCTGGAAAAGTTATTGTAGTTATGATTCTTTGAGAGGTTCATCTTTTATTCTTTCTACTCAAGATATGAGTAGTTTACACACCACAATTACAGTATTATAATATTCTATGGTTTTCTGTGTCCTTACTATTACCAGTGAGTTTTGTATCTTCGGATTATTTTTTATTGCTAGTTAGCATCTTTTTCTTTCAGACTGAAGAACTACATTTATCATTTCTTGTAGAACAGGTCTGGTGTTGACAAAATCTCTCAGCTTTTCTTTTGTCTGGGAAAGCCTTTATTTCTCCTTCATGTTTGTAGGATATTTTCACTGGATGTACTGTTCTAGGATAAAACTTTTTTTCTTCAGCGCTTTAAGTATATCATGCCACTCTCTCCTGGCCTATAAGATTTCCACTGAGAAGTTTCCTGCCAGATGAATTGAAACTCCTTTGTATGTTATTTGCTTCTTTTGCTGCTTTTAGGATCATTTCTATATCTTTCACATGTGGGAGTTGATTATTGAGGAGTTGATTGTTGAATGCCTTGAGGTTGTCTTATTTGAGTTAAATTGGTTCTCTATAACCTTCTTGAACTTGAATGTTGACATATTTCTCTATATTTGGGGAGTTCTCTATTATTATCCCTTCGAATAAACTTTCTACCCTGATCTCCCTCTCTACCTCCTCTTTAAGGCCATTAACTCTTAAAATTTGCCCCTTTGAAGCTATTTTCTAGATTTTGTTGGTGTGGATCATTCTTTTATATTCTTTTTTATTTTGTCTCCTTTGACTGTATATTTTTAAATAGGCTGTCTTCAAGCTTACTCATTCTTTCTTCTGCTTGATCAATTCTCTGATGCATTCTTCAGTATGTCAATTCTTTTTTCAGCTCCAGAATTTCTGCTTGATTCTTTTTCGTTATTTCAATCTCTTTTTTAAATTTCTCTAATTGGATTCTGAATTCCTTCTCTGTGTTATCTTGGATTTTGCTGAGCTTCCTCAAAACAGCTATTTTGAAAGCTCAGTCTAAAAGGTCACATATGTGTGTCTCTCTGGGATTGATCCCTGGTGCCTTACTTAGTTCATCGGTGAGGTCATGTTTCCCTGGATGGTCTTGATGCTTGTGGTTGTTCATCAGTGTCTAGGCATTGAAGAGATAAGCATTTATTGTAGTCTTCACAGTCTGGACTTGTTTGTATCCATCCTTCTTGGGAAGGCTTTATAAGTATTTGAAGGGACTTGGATGTTATGATCTGTCTTTGATCACTGCAGCTATATCTGCACCAGGGGTACCCCAAGTCTAGTAACACTGTGGCTCTTGCAAACTTGTAGAGGTACCGCCTTGGTGATCTTAAGTAAGATTCAGAAGAATTCTCTGGATTACTATTATTTTCTTCCCTTACTTTCCCCCAAACAAATAGAATCTTTCTCTGTGCTGAGCTGTCTGGAGCTGGGGGAGGAGTCACACAAGCACCCCAATGACCATCACCACTGGGACTGTGCTGGATCAGACCCAAAGCCAGCACAGCACTGGGTCTTGCCCAAGGCTTGCAGCAACCACTGCCTGGCTATCATCTATATTCACTCAAGGCCCAAGGCCTCTACAATTATGAGGTGGCAAATCCAGCCAGGATTGTGTCCTTCTCCTAAGAATGCTGAGATCCTTATGGCCCCAGGTGGGTCCAGAGATATTGTCTGGGAGCCAGGGCCTAGCGTTGGGTATCTTAGGAATCTACCCTGTACTCTATTCTACTGCAGCTGAGCTGACACCCAAGCCACAAGACAAAGTTCTTCCCACTCTTCCCTCCCCTTTCCTGAAGCAGAGGAGTGTCCCCCTATGGCCACCACCACCCCATGCCCATGGCAAGTACTGCATGGCTACTGCCGACGTTCACTCAAGGCCCAAGGGCTCTTCAATCAGCTTTTGGTGCCAGCCCTGAGCCTCTCCCTTCAGGGCAATGGGCTTCCCTCTGGCCCAGGGCAGACCTAGAAATGCCATCCAGGAGCCAAGTCCTGGAATTAGAGACCCTAGAGGCCCACTTGTTGCTCTACCTCACTTTGGAAAAGCGGGTACTTCAGCTGCAAGACAAAGCCCCCTTTACTCTTCCATCTCCCTTCCTCAAGCAGGGAGGAGGTCTCTCTCCATAGCCACCACAGCTAGAGATATGCTAGGTTACGTCTGAAGCCAGCGTGTCTCTGAGTCTAACCCAAGGCTTACAGCAAGTATAGCCTGGCTACTGCCGCTAATTATTCAGGGCCCATAGGCTCTTTAGTCATCAGGTGATGAATTCTGTCAGGCCTGGCTCCTTTCCTTCCCTTCAAGGCAACAGTTTTCCTTCTGGCCCAGGGTTTGTCTAGAAATTACTGAAATGGGAGCCTCAGGACTCTTCCTGGTTTCTTACTCTACTGTGGTTGATATGGTATCCAAGTGGCAAGACAAAGTCCTCTTCAATCTCCCCTCTCCTCAATCAGAGAGAAGCAGTCTCTCCCTGAGCTGCACTGCCTGCGGTTGGAGGAGGGATGATGCAAGAATTCTTTTGGCCACCTCAGCTAGTGTCTCATCAGGTCATGTGCACCCCAAATGCAATGCCTCTGAGTCCAGCACAGCACCAGGACTTGCCAGTTCTTGTGGCCTGAATTACCATTCAAGTTTATGTAGGATCCCAGGGTGCTTTGGCCCACAGTTGCAGGATGTGCTGGAACTCAGGTTCTGATCACCAAGGTGGAAGAATTTCCTTTGCCTAAGTCTTCTCTAAATGCTCCCTCTTTGGGTGCTGGCTGAGTTCTGCTTTGTGTTGCTTTCTGCGGTGACAAGGCAACACTGAGTTCCAATGCAAAGTCCCACAATCACTGTGCTTTCACTCCCCACTGTGCTCTCCCTCCCTCAACATTCTCTCCCTCTCCTACTCCCTCTTCATGCCATGTGGCCACTGCTAGGAGATGGAGAAGGATGGTGTAGATGATCCAAGACTGTCTTTCCTAACCTCTTCAATGCCCCTTTTCTTAATATGATGGTAAAACCAGGGACTGTGATCACTCACTTGATTTTTGGTTCTTATGAACATGCTTTTTTCTGTGGATAGTTGTTCTGTTTGGTGTTTCTGTAAGAGGGAGAATCTCAGGAGCCTTCTATTCAGCCATCTTGTTCTGCCTCCTCCTGCTCTCTATTTCTTTATGTTGATTTGTGAACATCTTCAAAACTTTGTATCCTTGAGAACCTTCAGTCCTTCAATGTCATTTATGGTTCAGCTGGATCTCACTAGTTTATTCCTTTAAACAAATAAAATATCATACCTTTTCCACTAGGCTACAGAACCAATAAAGCAAGGAGGGGTAAAACTGGAAAGAATTTGGGCGGAAACCTCCAAGGAAAGATGTGGTTTCCATGGCGGAAGGAAAGTTGACATTACATTAAATTGTATTAGACAATAAACTTATTGGATGTTAGATTACCTCTCCCCAAAGTCCTATAAAACACCTGGGATAGTATAATTTACCTGTCAGGAAGTCTTCAAGTATTAGTTGATTATTGCAGGCTGAATCTTCCTTTAGCTGATGAAGGTGGGGTGAAGTCACTTTAAGAGTTTGCCTTTAAATCTGTTCTATTATTATTCTTCACCTGCCATTGGCATATCCACATCACCTTCTTTCTTGCATCTCTCTGGGAGTTCCAAGGTGGGGTTGGAATGCCTTGAATACTATTTGAGCTGTTTCTTGATCGCCTTTCCCTTTCCAGCCCTCTGGCTATTGTTTCTGTTGTTTAGAGGGTGCAGTTGTTCTCCTCAGTCATACTGATGTCCTCTGGGTTGGACTGAGAGGGCTCAGTAATGTTAATTTTCGCTTCTACACAAGGTCTGAACTTGTTGAGAAGTAAGACAAAGCACTAACAGGGGGGCGGAGAGAGATCCAAGATGGCCACGTAGCACCAGCTCAGGATTGTAGCTCCCAGTGAAACCACAGAGAGCAAGTGGCTGTCGCAATTGCAGATGAATTTTTGATGCCCACAAACTAGGAGATTCCCGGCAAAGGAGCCACACGGGTCACCAGCACAACTCTTTTGGCTGGCGCGGCGCTTCTCGGTGTGGAGTATATGGGACTGGGTGCCCTTTTAGTCAGGCTCAGCTGGTCCCATCCCCACAAGGAGAAGAGCAATTGGAAGTACTGAGGACTGAGAGCAAGCACAGCTGAACCCGGGAAGGCCCAGCTCTGTGGAGAAGGGGCGTCTGCCGAAGGAAAACTAAGGAACAGAAAAAACTTCATCACCAACAAGCAAGACGTCCACTCAGAGACCCAATCTGAAAGTCGGCAATTACAAAGACGACAGGTGGATAAATCCACAAAAATGGGAAGAAACCAGTGCAAAAAGGCTGAGAACACCCGAAATCAGAATGCCTCTCCTCCTACAGGGGATCACA
>CAUYQU010058151.1:0-51435 GCA_963574635.1 Cheracebus regulus
TTAGCCCCTGTTTTCCATCCCTCTACCAACAATTTAAAACCACCAAACCAAAACCTTTTAATTCTTTTTTTTTTTTTTTTTTTTTTTTTTTTTTTTGCATTGCATGGCAGAGTTACACAACACTTTACTACATAGTAGATGCTACACAAAGAATGGCTGTTTACAGACATTTCATCCCGCTCTCCAGTCCCCTAAAACTCACTCTTCAAAGCATTTGCCCTAGTTTAATGGCAATGTGATTTGTGGTTTTGGTTTGTTTGTTTTTGCTTTTGTTGAGACAGGGTCTCACTCTGTTGCCCAGGCTGGAGTGCAATGGTCCTATTTCAGCTCACTGCAACCTCTGCCTCCTGGCCTCAAGTGATTTTCTTACCTCAGCCTCTCAAGTAGCTGGGACCACAGGCACAGGCCACCATGCCCAACTAATATTTTGGTATTTTTTGTAAAGACAGAGTTTTGCTATGTTGCCCAGGCTGATCTCAAACTCCTGGGCTTAAGAGATCCACCTGCCTTGGCCTCCCAAAGTGCTGGGATTACAGGTGTGAGCCACTGTGCCTTGCCAGGTAACGTTTTGTTTTAATTTTTTATATCCATAGGATATTGGGGAACAGGTGGTGGTTGGTTACATGAGTAAGTTCTTTAGCGGTGATCTGTGAGATTTTGGTGCACCCATCACCCGAGCAGTATACACCGCACCCAGTTTGCAGTCTTTCATTCTCACCCACTTCCCACTAGTTTCCCCTGAGTCCCCAAAGTCCATTATGTCATTCTTAGGCCTTTGCAACCTCATAGCTTAACTCCCACTTATGAGTGACAACATACAATGTTTGGTTTTCCATTCCTGAGGTATTTCACTTAGAGTAATAGTCTCCAATCTTGTCCAGGTTGCTGTAGATGCCATTAATTCATTCCTTTTTATGGCTGAGTAGTATTCCATTTTATATATATATATATACATACATACACACACATATACACACACACGCACACACACACAATGAATATATATATACCACAGTTTCTTTATCCACTCATTGATTGATGGGCATTTGGGGTGGTTCCATATTTTTGCAAGTGCAAATTGTGCTGCTATAAACATGCGTGTGCAAGCATCTTTTTTGTATAATGACTTCTTTTCCTCTGAGTAGATACCCAGTAGTGAGATTGCTGGATCAAATGGTTTTTCTACTTTTAGTTATTTAAGGAATTCCACACTGTTTTCCATTGTGGTTGTACTAGTTTACATTCCCACTGGCAGTGTAGAAGTGTTCCCTGTTCACCACATTCATGCCAACATCTATTATTTCTTGATTTTTTGATTATGGCTATTCTTGCAGGAGTAAGCAAAACCTTCTACCTCTCCACTGATATTCCTCATTTCAGCAAATGGCACTATTATTCGCCATTGTTCAGGGTAACACTTTAAGAGCATCTTCAATTCGTCTTTGAAACCCTTACCACCTGCATCCTGTTGGCTCTGCCTTCAAAATACACCCAAAGCCACCCACCACTCTCCAGTCCAAGCCTCCAGCCCCTCTTGCCTGGACTGTGGGGCAGCCATCATCTGCTGTTCCTCCTGCATCCCTGCCTTTCTTTCTCACTACCAGTGCTGCAGCACCCAGAGAGGTTGGTTTTTTTTTTTTTTTTTTTTAATCATAAAGGCTAGCAAGCATGTAAAGAAGCCCTCAAACTCATTATAAATAAGCAGGGGGGAAAGGCACTCTAAAACAATGATGAGCTATCATGTTTTACCCATTATATGGATAAAAAACAGAAATCCAGACATTGCTACACTGAGAGGCTGGGCAGGAAGGAGGCAGATGCGGACCTCAGGCAGGGCGGGGCTGCTGGAGCACACACGTGCGCCTGACCCACAGTCCTGCCCCTGGACACTTCGGAGGAGGTGCCATGCAACACTGTTTGCAGCAGGGAAGAACGGGAGGAACAGCAGGCACTATATCCCTAGGAAGTGAGTTCCAAGACAACAGGGGCTTCATTTTTCTTTTTCACTGCTGTATCCATAGTAACAAAAAGAGTGATCATTAAACATCTCCAGAAAAAAAGGCCTGAATGGTCTCACAGCAAACAGTGCTGGGGTGAGGTAGAAACAAGAGCAACACTCTCTGGGCAGAGGGAAAATGGAAGGTGAGAAAGTGAGGACAGGAAGTACGGACCCCTCCCTGAATGGGCTTGGCCTGATGGAAGGGATGGAACATAGGCTGAAAGGAAAAGACACAGCTTCCATCCACCTGCCTGTCCCTCTGCAGGGTCTCAGAGAAGCTGAGCTGCGTGCTCCAGGCCCCTCAGGGCCGGCTGGTTCCCCTCGCTGCCCCCAGGCCCGTGGCCCTGCCCTACCTGGTGTCCTCGTTGGAGTCCTGGGCCAGCCTCACCAGGTTGTGCACCAGCATGTCTGTGCTGTCTCTGGTGCCTGAGAGAAGCTTCTCAGCGCCGATCTGCTCCAGCACAGCCCAGAGGTGCTCAGCCGTGCATTTCCGGACCAGGGGGTTCCGGTGGCTGAAAGGAAATCATGGCCAGGGGTCAGTCTCAGGATGGTGGTGTGGGAGTCCCCAGACTGCAGACCTGGGTCCACCAGTGCAGACCCATGCTTCATGCCAGCCAGGGGCTCCAAAAATACCTGTCCCATGCGAGCTGAGGGAAATCTTTGGGGAAAGAGCACTCACTTTCTACTCATAGGGTGACAGTGACAATGGGAGAGGGAAGGAAAGCCACATGAATCTACACAACATTCTCCAGTACACCATATGTCACCATTCTTGGGAGCTTCCTGAGCACAGATCCTTCCTTCTGTCTAAACACGCTTCTCCATCTTCCTTCCACCTAGAAAAGCCCTATCTAACCAATGCCTCCTCTTCCTTCCCCAGTCCCACAGGTAGAATGAGATGTCCCAGCCACGGGTAGTACTGTCTTTGTCCCCCAGGGAAGCACAGTTGCACCCTTAGGGCTCCCAACAGGCTGCCAGCTCCCCGTGGCCAGGGACCAGCTTATCTGTCTCCCTTGACTAGGAAGTAAGGGGAGCCCCGAAACAGGGGCTTCATTTTTCTTTTTCACTGCTGAATCCATAATAACGAAAAGAGTGATCATTAAATACCTCCAGAAAAAAAAAAAAAAAAGGCCTGAATGGTTTTACAGAGAATGGTGCTGGGGTGAGGTGGAAACAAGAGCAACACTCAGTGGGTAGAGGGGAAATGGCAGGTGAGAAGGTGAGAAGGTGGAGGCTGGGAGTATGGACCCTCAATGGACTTGGCTTGATGAAAGGGGCGGTACAAGAGCTGAAAAAAAAGGACACAGCTTCTACCCACCTGCCTGTCCCTCTGCAGGGTCCCAGGGAAGCTGAGCCGCGTGCTCCAGGCCCCTCAGGGCTGGCTGGTTGCCTTCTGTGCCCCTAGACCCCTGGCCCTGCCCTACGGGTGTTCTGGTTGGAGTCCTGGCTTCCCCCTCTGTTGCAACCCCACTGCCTTGCTGGTGCCTGGCATATCCCCGGGGCTTAGCAGGAACTTAATGCACGTTTGCTGAACTGAACTGAGACGGGAGGGAGAAGAGGGATTACTGGGTGAGATGATGACCATAACAAGTGGAACCTGAGCTCTGTAAGAGAAACCTGTCAGAATGGCACCTCTTTCTTTATTTTATTTATTTGTTTGTTTTTGAGATGGAGTCTTACTCTGTCACCAGGCTGGAGTGCAGTGGTGCGATCTTGGCTCTCTGCAACTTCTACCTTCCAGATTCAAGTGATTCTCCTGCCTCAGCCTCTGGAGTAGCTGGGACTACAGGCGCATGTCATCACGCCTGGCTAATTTTTGTATTTTTAGTAGAGACGAGGTTTCGCCATGTTGGCTGGAATGCCCTCAATCTCTTGACCTTATGATCCACCCACCTCGGCCTCCCAAAGTGCTGGGATTACAGGCGTGTGTCACTGCGCCTGGCCCCCTCTTTCAAAGGGCCTGTGTGTCCCCATTCCATCAGGCAGCACTGACCCTTTTGTCCCCTAGAGTCCTACCCCAGTGAAACACAGTGGCGACATCAGAGCTCTCCCTACTCAGCATGGTCCCTGGACCAGCAGCACTGGCATCTGAACCAGAATCTGCATTTCAGCAAGATCGCAGGGGACTCAGATGCACAAGCCACGACCCTGGTTCTTGTTGACAGTGATCCATTGCCTGTCCCTCCATGCCAGCACCTGTTATCCATTATCTCACATCCACCCCATTAGCTACTATTATCATCATCATTTTGGAGGTGAGGACGCTGAGCCAAAGGGAGGCATCCAGAGAAAAATACAATTAATTTCTCCCAAGTGAATTATAGACACGGTGGCACTCAGTGAATGTCAGGTACAGGCAGGTACCGTTCCAAGTGCACTTTCATGAGTCAGTTCAACTACCTCTCATAACAACTTCATGAGGTGGACACCATTATTATTCCCATTTTACAGATGAGTCAGCTGAGACACCGAGAAGTGAAGTGACAAGCAGGATGTGAACCCAGGCGAAGTGGCTGGGCAGGATCTCACCCAGCAGGATCTCAGTATGCTATGGTGCAATTACTAAAGGTCTCCCAGCTGGTCCAACAGGCCCCCGGGGCCGCTGAGAAATCTCATGCATAGTGTAATGGTCTACTTCTGGGGTGGAGAGGCATTTTGCTCTGTGGGAGAAGGTGCTTGGGAAATGCTTTTGGTTTTGCTTTTAGTGTGGGTTTTTAATGATGGGGAAAACGAATCAGCAGAAAGTCTCCATCAGGAGCCCAACACCTTCCCCTCCGTAGGAGCAGGCCCAGCGGGGCAAGCTGAAGTATTCGATTCTGCACCTTTCTTTTCTCACTGGCCCACATTTCATCAGAAAGCAACACTGCTCCTGGGGATGGAGGAGCTCCAGGGCCCACGCCCAGACTGCCTCTGCAGCCCTGTCTCCCGGGGTGCTCCCATAGCCACAGCGTGCAACAGCACCCTCCTCTTCCAGCCAGAGCTCCCTGCATTACCCCAGCCTGGCCGATGAAAGGTGGGAGAGAAGCCGGGTGCCCGGCACAGGGAAGCAGGAGTCTTCTTCCTCCCGCAGCTAAATGGGAGGCACCTGCTGTGAAGTCTGAGGCGGCCCCTTCTTCACTCTGAACCTCTGACCTTGGCCTCCAGCATCCCAAGGGACCCCTTGCAGCCTCACTTTCCTGCCTCCCTCCCTTCCTGCACCCTTCCCTCCTCCTGTCACATCCCAGTGCCTCTCCCCTCGACTCACCCTCCCTGACCTCCCCAACCCCTCAGACAACAGGCAGCCACATACTAGATGCCCGCCGAGGTGAGGGCCACCAGGGAGCGGGCGGGGGTCACGTTCTCCACCATGGCCCCCAGGGACTGGCCGGCTGCTCTCTGGATAAACTCGCTGGTGTTCCCCATCTTCTGCAGCAAGCAGCGGGCGATCTCCTTGGCCTCCTGGTCCATACTCTTCTTCAAGGCCTGGAAGAGGTCTCCCAAGGTGCTGATGGCCAGGCGAGATACCTTGGAGCGCAGGTTGGTGACCTTGGAGAGAGGAGAGGGGCCCTCCAGGGTGCTGGACCCTGCCAAGAGCTCTGGGACACACGGAGAATGGGCCCTGCACCACCCTCTTCCTCCACCCTTACCCTTCCCCTGACCTAAGCCTTGCCATGCTGGAAACGAAAACCCTGCAGCTGCTCTGAGCAAAACTGTCCCATTTCGTTATCATCTGTAATTAATCCATCATTATCATGGCCATCGGAAATGTGTACACTGTCTTCAAAGCACTGATTTGATCTTTGCCACTACCGTGAGAGTAGGTGCCATGAGAAGCACAGTAGTGCTGACTTGGCTCTAATTAACCTGGGAGAAAGTAACTGTATCTTTTCTGGATGCCTCACTTTGCAAAGAAAACAGAGACCCCAGTCCACATGCAGGAAGGCGGTTGCTCCCAACACCACCCAGGCCCCTGCGTGTCAACAAAACAGCGTCCTCAGTATTCGTCCCCACCCACCCCCACTGGGGCAGTCCACTCTCAAGAGTGGGGCACAGCCTCCACATGAGACCAAATGCAGCCTCCTGCTTCTCTGGACCCAGCTTAGACCAAGCCTCAGAGCCATGAGCAAAAGGCCTTGGGAAGCACTACAACTGCCCTGGAGCTGGAGATCTGGCCCAGAGCACTCCAGCCCTCGTCAGGCATTTGAGTACTGAGGACCATGCAGGCCGACACATGGGCATGTGGGATTCTCATTGTTTCCGTTCCCAAAGATTACAAATAAGGAAACCCTAGGCCTCAGTTTTCCAATCTGAGAAATGGGTGGCTACCACCTACCTCGGTGGCTGAAGGCTGAGAAATAAGCAGGGATGCCCATGTTCCCGGAGCCATGCTGCTAGGGGACTGCATTGAGCAGCCACAACGGGGCCAGATGCACAGCGCACAGGCTGGGGGGCCTCACCTCCTCAGTCACCGCCAAGCACACGTCGTGCAGCCTCCCGGTGAGGACCTCTGAGTGACAGGCTGCCAGGCGCTGGATGCTCACCAGACCCTTCTCCTTCATCTGCCTGAGAAGCAAGGCCAGGCCCTGTTGCGGGTGGGTGGGGAGGGAGGAGCCCCACCCCTCTGTAGACAAGGGGTCCCACATCACTCACCATCATGGCCCACCCTCACAGTGCACAGCAGGGTGCCATTCTATGGCCTCAGACCAGGGTTTCCTGGGGTAACACCCTGGCCTGAAATCCCAACCACTCAGTAAAAGCAGTTTTATGTGGCCTCTGGCCGGCCCTCGGCTCTGACAGTGATGCGTGGAAGCCCACCCCAGGACCTGCCTGCGTCCTTGACACAAAGCCAACACCTTCAACAGAAGGCACTTGAACAGGGAGCACTGAAGGCAAGGAGGGCGTCTCACGAATATTCTGGAGCCCGAGGCTTTGCTCATGACCATGGTCCTGCATCCCCACGGCGGAGGAGCACTCAGAGCAGATTCCATTTCAATCAGAGAAATAAAGGGCTGCAGCCTTTCTTGGGCCTTGTGGTGTGGAATCAAATGTGTCCTTGCCGTGCCTGGCTTTGGCACGTCACGGAGCCATGCATAGGTGCATGGAGGGTTGCAGGGTACACACATAAAGCCAGGAGCACCACACACTCAGGCACAAATGCATGTGCACACACACACAGTCCTCCCTCCATGGTGCTGGAACTCCGGAGTGGGAGAGGGGGGAAGTTGAGGAGCAGAAGCTAGTGGAACAGCCCCGCTTCTGGCCAGACCACAGCACGTGGGGGAGGTGTCTCCTCACCAGTCACTGCTGTTGAGGCACTGGAGTGCGTCCATCAGCCCCAGCTCCGGGTTTGAGAAAGGCCTCAGCTCCTTAAAGGCTCTAAGATCCATCTCCTCCTCTTCCCATTCAGGAGCCCCCAGTGTGAGCACCGCAGGTAATGAGTTAGCTGCATTCACAAGAAAGAAACAGCAGGCTTCACACAGCAGGACAGGTAAGAGCCCTGAGTGGCCGCTCCTGCCATCACTCACACGGGAGGCCATGCCGCCGTCCTGAGCCCGCCTAACAGGGAGGGTGTACAGGGGGAGGTGGCTGGTGAAGCTGAGAAGCCAGCACCTGGGTTTCCCTGCCCAGGAGCCATGAAGACCTCCTAGCTCTACCTTTGGTTGACTTTTTCCCTTCCTGCTCTTGCCAATGCGATTCTTATAAACAGACTTGTGATAAGCCAAGTGATGTCATGGGACAAAGCCCCCCAGTCGGGGAGTATACTTCCAAACCTGCCTCCTCTGCAGTGAGGTGGAGCCCCCTGAGCCATCAATGAATGACCTCACTACTCACTTTGGTGGCGGTCTAACCTCATTCCCAACCAGAGGCCCGTATGATCAGTGCCTCCTCCTTCCCTGCTGCTATCCGGCCTTTTGTGGGGTTGCCCACAAGCAGGGAAGTGGTCCAAAAGCAGATGGCTGGAGGAAGGTAATGTAGCTAACTGGTACCCACATGGTCCAGATGCAGCCATGCATGCAGGGACCCACAACAAGCAGGCTGTCGTATTTTCTAGGCTCTTCTTCTCTGGGGACAGATGCTGGAATCATAAACTCCCACAGCAGGAAGGAATCTTACAGGGCCTCCATCTAGCCAAATGCCTTGATCACACAGTTGAGGTCTCAGAGGCCCAGAGAGGGTAGGGGACCCTCCACAGCCCGTCAGCTCCTCCGTCAGCACAGCCAGGACAAGATGGTCCCCCTCCCAGTCCAGAGCGCTCACTACCACATCTCCCTTCCTGTGAGTTTTCTCCTTCCTGTGAGTTTTCTCCCAAGCTTCACCTCCACCTGGATGATTTTCACATCAGTACATCCCAAGGTCCTGAGCAAGTCTGAGTGGAGAGGAAGCCCTTTATGGAAAGTGGAAGCACAGCCAGGTGCGGTGGCTCACGCCTATAATCCCAGCACTTTGGGAGGCCAAGGTGGGTGGATCACCCGAGGTCAGGAGTTCAGGACCAGTCTGCCCAACATGGTGAAACGCCATCTCTACTAAAAATACAAAAATTTGCTGGGCATGGTGGTGCATGCCTGTAATCCCAGCTACACGGGAGGTTGAGGCAGGAGAATCGCTTGGACTCAGGAAGCGGATATTGCAGTGAGCCGAAATCGTGCCACTGCACTTCAGCCTAGGCGACAGAGTGAGACTCCGTCTCCAAAAAAAAAAAAGCGAAGTCATGAAGCCCTCACTCCTGGACTTTCTTCTCAGCACTGACCTTGGCATGTGGAATGGTCTCTGCATCAGTTGTTTCAGTCACTCTCTGAGAGGCAGGAGGTAACGTCCAACCTCCCCATCCTTCCCTGGGCAGCAAGGACAAGAATGACATGCTGTCTGCGACACTCTCTAAAAGAGGCTGGATTTTCTGGAGCAAGCAAGCCAGCCTCCTCCCCCGCTGCCCCCTTCCCTGCCTTTACCACACCCTGCAGGGGCATTTAGCATCCACTGGATGTAAAAACAAACCCACAAAAGGCACTGGCCTGGGGATTCCAGCCTCCAGTGTCTTGAGGCTTGTGTTGCTCCCCGTTGCCCTACCTATGACAGCTTTCCAGTCCTGTTCATATTTGCACCTTCCGGTTCAGTCATTTCTACTTTTCACACACAAAACAGAATAAATTGAACAGATCCTGAACTGAGCTCACCTAAACCAACCCAGTCTCCCAAGAAAGGCCAGCCCTTCACAGGACTTATTAGGAGAATCAGGAGGACCAGCAGGTTTACAGTCCTGAAATACTATCATTTCCGGGCAGACTAAAAACCCAAACTATAAAGCAAATTAAGGGATTCTTCGTTCACTGTGAGGAGAGAGGAGATGAGGAGGATTCAAATGCAGCTTCCGGGGAGGTAGTAAGAGGAGAATGTCGGCTTTTTTTTTTTCTAACTCCAACAACCTAACCTACTTGAAGATCTTATTTCTACCCATCCACTCACCCACCAAACATAAAACAGTTCAAATAAAAAGGGCCAATAGACTGGGTCAAGCATCACTAACCAAAGTGTCAGTCTAGTGATCTTTAGATGGTGGCACTATGGGGCACCATGGCCTTGAGTGACCTTGGGTGGCCTTTGCATCACTGGGTCTAATCCCAGCACTTTGGGAGGCCAAGGTAGGCAAACCACTTGAGGTTGGGAGTTTGAGACCAGCCTGGCCAACATGGTGAAACCCTGTCTCTACTAAAAATGCAAAAATTAGTCACGCCATGTTGGCATGCACCTGTAGTCCCAGCTACTCAGGAGGCTGAGGCAGGATCACTTGAACCCAGGAGGCAGAGGTTGCAGTGAGCAGAGATCACACCATTGCACTCCAGCCTGGGTGACAGAGTGAGACTCTGTCTTAAAAAAAATAAAATTTTTTAAAAAGTGGGTTGGTTTAGACAGATCAATAGTTCTCGGTATCAATCATATCATTCGATTACCACTTTCATGATTTTCTGCCATATCTCTCAATAGCCTGTCCTTTTATTTACATTGTATTTTTCTTCATATCACACCACTTTCAAATCCTAAAGAATTTAATTTTAAAGAGAACTTTCACTACCATAAACTAACATTGTTTGTCATAGAATAAGATAAATATTTACAATGAAAGTAAAACAATGTTAAAAACTCTAGCTAAAAAATTACAGCCAGCTTCTGATGTCTTGGAGCCTGAAAGAGGATCTCCTTGTTTAAAAGGAGAGGTGCTACCATGATTGTAAGTTTCCTGGGGCCTCCCAGAAGCAGAAGCCACTATTGTTTCTGTACAGCCTTGGAAAGATGAACCAATTAAACCTCTTTTCCTTATAAAAAATTAAAAATAAGAAGACAGGTGCTAAGGACTAGCACCAAATTCAGACTTTCTACTTGAGGATAGAAAGAAAATTGAAAAGGGAGGTGAGCTGGTGTCATTTATAGAATGGAATTGTGCTCCAGTCTACGATCATTTACCATCACATCCCACAATTAAAGAAACTCCAAACCAAGCTGTTTTTAAGTTTTTTTCAGTAGCAAAATCTTTCCAAATGAAATGTCACATGAATGCCCAGTATATAAAAGAGTGAGGCAAAATAGAAGCTCCTCTGGTAGAATGGGGACAGAGTGTCCCCTTGTCCTGGGCACGATTCCCAAGGTGCCCTAGTAGAAGATCTGGACCCTCTGATTCCCATCTACAGCCAGCGCTGCCCAGCCCTGACATTTTACGAAGCAACAGGAAAGAAACCGAGCTCCTCCCCAACCCTCCCATCCTCTTTCTGGTGTTCTCAGCCACTTCCCTACGTGCTGTTGCCTCGCGTCTTTGGCCCTGGTGCGCTGGTCACTCCTCTAGGACATGTCACACAGGCTGGGCGTCACAGCTCCAGGTGTGAGATCCTGGGTCCCTCAGCCCAGCCTGTAGACAATTATGAGTCCCCAATACTGTTTCTCCCTCTGGTAAGGCGACCACCACCCCAGGCTGCCTCCTGGTCTAACATGGACAAGGGGCAGAAGCAAAGCCACTGAGGCCACCTTTGCCGTGCCTTAGGGCATCCCGAGGTGGCATGGGCAGAGGGATGTATGCGCCTGCCGGTCAGGCCTGCCCACCTGAGGCATGGCGGGCACAGCGGGGCTCCTGCTTGCTGACGGGAATGCTGGGCAGGGAGGCCCGGCTGGCCTGATTCCTCAGGGTGACGCAGACGTCGTTTCTGCGTGGGCTGCTCAGCCTAGTGGGCACAGACAAGGTCCCACGGCCCCGGAGGGGAAGGAGGCCTGTGGACACAGAGGAAGTCCGAGAACTGAGCAGGCCTGTTTCCCCCAGCCTCAACGTCCTCCTTTGAAAAGGGGCCCATGTCTGGGTATGCTGGCTCATACCAGTACCCCCAACATGTTGGAAGGCCAAGGTAGGAGGATGGCTTGAGGCCAGGAGTTCAAGACCAGCCTGGGCAACATAGGGAGACCCCCCATCCCTACAGAAAAATTTAAAAGAAATTAGCCAGGCACAGTAGCACACATCTATAGTTCCCACTACTTGGGAGGCTGAGGCGGGAGGATCCCTTGAGCCCAAGAGTTTGAGGCCGAGGTGAGCGCATCACTGCCCTTTAGCTCGGGCCACAGAGTGAGGCTCCATCTCTAAATACACAAGTAATGAATAAAAAAATTTTAAAAGAAGGCTGGGCAAGGTGGCTCACGCCTGTAATCCCAGCACTTTGGGAGGCCAAGCCAGGCAGATCACGAGGTCAAGAGATTGAGACCATCCTGGCCAACATGGTGAAACCCCGTCTCTACTTTAAAAATACAAAAATTAGCTGGGCGTGGTGACATGCGCCTATAGTCCCAGGTACTTGGGAGGCTGAGGCAGGAGAATTTTTTGAACCCCGGAGGCGGAGGTTGCAGTGAACCGAGATGGCACCACTGCACTCCAGCCTGGTGCCTGGTGACAGAGCAAGACTCTGTCTCAAAAAAAAAAAAATTTTTTTTAAAGAAAATGGGTCCCTCAGCAGGCTATGAGAGAGTGGCCTCAGCTCCCCCAGCCTGAGCAAAACCCACACCAGGCACCCAGTACCTTCCTTCATGAAGGATCTCTGGGAGCCCACGCCCTGGGGAGGGAGCTCGCACTCTGTCCTGGGCTCCTGTGGCCTCCGGAGCACCTCCATCTCCTCCATCTGCTTCAGCCGCATCTTCTCCCGGGCAGACTTGGAGATGGTGACTTGGATCTGGCAGAAGGTCAAGGCAAACTCTATTAACCTCCATTCATTCAATCATCAACCTGCAATCATCGAGCATGTGTCTCCTGTGTGCCAATTGCTGTCCTGGAAGTGAACAAAACAGATGACTCCTTGTACCCCAAGAGCTTTGTGGTGTGGGGGAGACACAATAAACAGCCTGATTGCTGATATCGGGCAGTACGTGCTGAAGGAAAAGTAAGGAGACAGAGATGACAGTGGCTTTTAGCCTCGAAGGCCCCAAGGGACTCCCCGAGGAGGTGAAGCTTAAGCGAAGACAGAATGAAGGGAGGAGGTCCGCCCCACAGATTTCTAGGAGAGAAGTGTTGGAAGCAGAAGGAGTGAATGCAGAAGCTCTGAGGCCGGGGTGTGCTTGGCTGGTTGGGGACCGTGTAGGGGACACTGGCTGAGCTCTCCGAGTCAGACAAGTGACAGGACACAAGATGGGGCAGGGGGCAGGATCCATAGCACGTAGGCCATGAAAGGGAGGGGGCTTCTCCTCTGAAGGACACAGGAAGCCGTTTAAGGTTTTGAGCAGAGGAGTGAGGAGAGGAATGACATGATCTGACTTCCGCTGGCAGCGGCTGTCTCTACATGTTGTTTTTTATAAACTTTTATTTTGAAATAGTTCAAGACGCAAGAACAACTCGTAAGTTGTCAAAATAGAACCAAGACTTCCTGTGTTCCCTTCACCCTTCCCCGATGATACTATCTTCCACATCCACAGAATGTTCTAACGTCTGTTTAAGGCTCATGCCGGCTGCTGCAGCGGAAGGGTCTGGAGCTGGCTCACACGGGGAGCGGGAAGAGTGGTTAGCAGGCAGCTGAACATCCAAGCAAGAGGTGGCAAGGCCTGGACGGCCATGGGGGTGGTGGACGGGCAGATGCTGGACATGCTTCTAAGGTGCAGCTCACTCTCTTCGCTGATATGTGGGTGCGGGGCAAGAGAGGAGGAGAGGAACCAGGGACGCCCAAGATGGTTGGCCTGAGCCATTGGAAGGCTGGGGTCGAGTGGGTCCCTGGGGTGAGAGGAGGTTTCGTGAGGACAGTGTTCAAGGGTTCAGTTTTAGACACAGTCAGTTGGAAGTATAATTAGGCATTTAAGCAGAGATATTGAGTAGCAGCTAAATATGTGAGTCTGGAGGTCAGGGGAAGGTCTAGGCTGTGAGGGAGATGTGGGAGTCCTCAGCATAGAGATTACAGTACTGAATGCCTGGACTGAACGAGGACCTGGCGGGTCAGCATAAATAGCTGAGAGGCCAGAGTGCTGAGTGCTGGGGGAGTGCCAGCATCCAGAGCTGGGAGATGAGGAGGAGGCAGCAAAGAAGGGCTGGGAAGGAGCTGCCTTTCACGTAGGCAGGACCAAGAGAGAGCCACCCCTCACCTCCAGCCCTGGCTGGAGAATTCAAGGATGAGACACAAGTCGTGTCCAAAGCTGTGATGGGGTCAAGATAGAAGAGGACTAACTGTGGCTGCATTTGGGAAGGTCACTGGTGACCCCAAGGTGGGCACTTGCAGTGGGGCGGTGTGCACTGATGCCTGTCGGGAGTGGACTCAGGAGAGAAGAGACGCAGCGATCATTTTGTTTTGCTTTTGTTTTGCTTTCTTAAAACGAAAGAGGTCACAGAGAGCTAGCACGCTGATAGCAATGCTCCCGCTTCAAGGAGAGTATTGTTGATGCTGGAGAGGGAACAAGTGTTGGAGCTGAAGGAGGGGACAGATTGGGCAGAACAGCAGGAGGTGCTGGTGGCCGAGGGGACGCTTGACGTGGAGACCATGGTGGGGGCCACACTTTAGAATGCCAGGGCCTGTGATGTGGCCACAGGAGGGGGCGGGGCACACGGAAGTGGGGTGGAGGATGAGCTCATTTTGCTAAACAGAATCATTGTTTTCTTTCATGTTCTGTGGCCCTCTCTAGAGTGGGAGGGCTGTGGTGATGACTTAACACAGTCACCATGGAATCCCAGTCTCTAACAGACAATATGCACCCAGGAGGCCCTCAGGATATGCTTATGGACCTGGAATGTTCTCTGTTTCAAAGAATGAGCACAGGTTCCTCACGACAGTGACTCCAAGCTTCACTAAAGTCATTCCAACCAGGGAAGAGACACACCTCCCAAGGTCACCTGAGGAGTCCGGGGTATTCGCCAGCCTGGGAGCGAAGCCCTGGGCTGACCGGCCCTGAATCAGCTGCTTCTCAGTTGCTATCTTGGGTGTCAGCTCAAAGCACGCAGCCCGGTTCACCTAAGGCCTTCTGCTGTCTCCTCCACATCCGGCTTCCTCCTGAGCCTGTGCAAACTCCCCATCCTTCCTTCCTGCCTGCCTCCTACCCCTCTGTGACCCTCTGGAGTCTTCCCTGCACCTAGTTTCCCACCCCTTTTCTGACCCCCATCCTTTCTCTTCCTTTCTTCAGCCCTCACCCCAACCCCCGTCTGCAGGTTCTGGCCGTTAGTCCTTGAGTGGCTGCCTCGGGCTCTCCTTGCTCTGCTCTGCAGCTGGTCCCACTCTGGAGTACTTCAGGCACTTGCTTGCCTTCAGGCAGCCTGTGGTCCCCTCCAGCCCCCCTTCCTCCTCCTCCTGCTCCCCACGTACCTTGCTGCTGATCTCCTTCTGGTCCTCTTCTTTCAGTGGAGGCCGGGCTTCTTTGGCATGGCCGAAGGAGAAGGCTGTCAGCGTGGGAGCAGACTGAGAAAAAGGCAGGGCCAGCTTCTCAGCAGCAGCAGGCCTGTTTCTTCTGGATGAGGCCAAAGGTTTTGGCTCTGAGGGGTTGAGAAGAGGGGTAGAGCTGAAGACACCCAGGCCCCTCCTGAGTTTGGTGACCCTGTGGCTGGCTCAACTCTACTGCTAAGCCCCGCACCCTCAATCCTTCCTCGGGTTAGTTTTACTGTACAGGGCAGCACTTGCAGGCACAGAGCGGGCTGCCTGCGGACCAGCATCACCCTTCATTCATTCATTCATTGCACACTTTATTCCAAGATAGGTGCAGAGGTGGGCAGGCTGGGCAGGAAACGGGGCCAGATGTGTTATCCAGGAGATGTAAGACATTTCCTGAGAATGTAAGTGTATCTGTCCTGGGAGGTATGTACTGCAGGAAAAGAAAAAACAAAATGGGCCCACTGACCCTTTCATAGGACCATGGGCTTGCCTGAAATCATGGCACGGCATGAAAGGGCAGAGTTGCCAGGGC
The DNA here is from genome assembly GCA_963574635.1 of Cheracebus regulus. Classification (NCBI taxonomy): domain Eukaryota; kingdom Metazoa; phylum Chordata; class Mammalia; order Primates; family Pitheciidae; genus Cheracebus; species Cheracebus regulus. The sequence goes on from CAUYQU010058151.1 coordinate 15,371, forward strand.
CAGAGTACTAACACTAGTCTAGTCCCATTTCACAGTCAGGAAAGCTGAGAGCAGGTGTGATGGTTGATATTAGGCGTCATATGGACCTGATGCCTACATAGCTGGTAAAGTATTGTTTCTAGGTGTGTCTGTGAAGGTGTTGCCAGAGGAGATTGACATTTGAGTCAGTGGACTGGGAGAGGAGGAACCACCCTCAATGTGGGTGGGTACCGTCCAACCGGCTGCTGGCTATCATTGCAGCTAGAACAAAGCAAGTGGAAGAAGGTGGGATCACCCTGCTGCCGGTCTGCTGGCTGCCTGCTTTCTCCCCTGCTGGATGCTTCTTTCTACTTCTCCTGCCCTTGAACATCAGGCTCCAGGTTCTTGGGCCTTTGGACTCTGGGACTTGCACCAGTGGCTTGCCAGGGGCTCTTGAACCTTTGGTCACAGACTGAAGGCTGTGCTGTTGGCTTCCCTGGTTTGAAGCTTCGAACTTGGACTGAGCCACTACCAGCCTCTCTCTTCCTCAGCCTGCAGATGGCCTGTTGCGGGACTTCATTTTGTAATCGTGTGAGCCAATTCTCCCTAATAAACTCCCTATATAGAGACATATAGCCTACTAGTTCTGTCCCCCTGGAGGACCTAATATAGCCAGGAACCTTTGAATGCTCTTGGGATGGATAAAATACCCATTCACTTCTACTCAGTGACATCAAATCCACAGTATTGCTTTGTCATTCATATTTTCCCCATCAGTGAATTTTAAAGATACATTTCTCATTATGAAGGCAGGGTCCAAATAGGTCCATTCATTCATTTTCTGCCACTCACAGGGTTTGGAGCTCACCATCCTTGGGTGAACCTGGAAGTCAGGGATCTGCTGAGATGGGGCCACCACCTGAGGCTGCCTGCAGCTGGAAAAGGCATCTTACATCTGGGGCCCCTGTAGTGCTCCCAGGTCACCCCGGTCCTCTGCCCAGCCCATGTCTTCTACAAAGGATTCCTCTGCTTGATAGAGAGAAAAGGATCAAGGACCAAGCAGGAAGAGTGGCTTTGAAGCCTTGTCTGCCCAGAGGTAAGAGGCAAGGCAGAGGGCACGGGTGGTAGGTGCCACCTGGCCAAGGCAAGGACTGCAGGAATGCCACAGATGTGGGGGGAGCTCCCCTGCTTCAGACAAGACCCTGTGAGCCTCTACCATGTGCTAAGCATGTCCCTCCTAGAGGGCAGTGTCAGCCCCAGCTGCCAGCCGGAGAGCAGAGAGCCCTTTAAGGACTTATCTATTTTGTATGTCACTTCTTCACCTGCACCCCAAAGGGATGCCCTGGAAAGCCTTGTCTGAGCAGCCTGCCCCTGCCACAGGCCCCTAGTGACCTGGTTTTCAAGCAGCAAGCTGGGGAGCCAGGGGAGGAAGTGGTTACTGACTGGGGTCTCCTGGCCCAACCCCCACACCAGTATTCTCTGGGTTAGCTCTTAAGGTCACTCAGGGTGACAGTGCATTTCACCACAGACTGCCTGAGCTCACCCTGCGGCAGCCTGGCCCGGGGGCAGGGGAGAAGCAGCTGCCACAGAACTTTCTGTGCCAGGTCCAGCTTTGTGTCTTGATCCCAGCGCCTCTTGGGCAACAGCCTCCCCCCTTTGCCAACTGGCCCACCAGCTGAGCTGATTAGCAGAGTGACCTGCCAGGAAGCTGGTCCTGGGGAGGCCACCCCTCCTGCCGGGCAGCAGAGCGCTGCCTCCAAACTCCTCCCCACCATGGCCTGGGTTCAGGGTGTTCTGCTCCCCAGCCCTGCAGCAGAGGCTCAGCCTCCATCCACTCGTCCTGCCTCCCCATAGAGTTCAATCCAGGAGGGATCCCTCCTCCCTCTTTAAAGGCCTCCTACTGTGTCCCATCCCCTCTCCTCACCTCAGTCCTGCGTTGACCCTATTCCTTGACAGCTAGAGCTCCAGGCCCGGCTGGCTGAGGTCTGTGGGCTCTGGTTTAGCCTCTCATTCTCTCGGTGAGGAATACTCTCCCTACTTGCTTAACACATTGCAAGGGGCAGCTGCTTGATGTGTCAGGACCCCAGCTGTGGAGCCACGGGAGCCTGACTGCCAGCCTGACGGAGCTCGGCAACCAGGGAGAACATCCTGCTCACGGAGTCTCTGTGTGCCAGCTCGTCTGTCACGCAGGGCCAGCACTGTCTCTCTCATCGAGGCCGCGTGGAGCTGCACAAGCTGGGGTACGTCAACACACCTGACGCACCACAGCGGGTGTCAATAAATGTCGCTTCTCTTCCACACCTCGCCCGAGCCCACTGCCACCCTCCGGTTAGACTCCAGTGACTTCAGCTTCCTGCTGTGAAATGAGGGGCCTGGACATGAGCGCTCTCAGATCTCCTCTGGCCCCATTCTGTTTCCAAGACCCAGTCCAAGAATGCAGAGAGTCAAATAACAAAGGGAGGTGTGCAGGGAAAATACGCACCCAGGGATGCAGGGGTCTTTTCCCGAGGCCCGCCGTCGCCAGCCAATCTTAAAAGAATGGGGGAGAGAAAAGCATCATGAGGAACGGTCAGCCAGAGACATTGCTGGGGGAGCCCAGGGTGGCTCCAGGCTGGGGCAGTGGCCGAGATGGGGGACAGAGGGGAGGGCGCTGTTGTCCCTGCGGAGGCTTTTGGCCCCGGATTCAAGCTGCAGGAGATACAGCTCCCTCCACAAACACAAGGGCGGGCTGACTGCCAGGCCAGGCTCAGCCCTGTTTCCTGGCAGTGAGCTTGTTTCCAGCAAGCTCCTTCATTCCCCAGGAGGCCGACACCCACATGGAAGCTGCTGTCTTAAAGGAAGCCCCTGCCCTCCCACGGTGCTGCTTGGGCCTGTGGAGCCTGAGAGCAGCTGCAGCAGACACGGGTGAACTGCCTCCCAGCTCAGACAGCACTCAGCTCAAGTTCTCCAAGCTGCCCCAAGCCCGTGAGAGCTTAGTGACCCCAAAATAGCCCCCTCCTCATGATTGTAATCCCCGTCCCCCCATCTCCCATCCCCCAGGGCCGGGGGGGTTGACCCCCTTTGCTGTGGCAGGAAGTCACCACTGCTTTGTTCCAGAAGCTCAATCCCAATTACCTACAGGAAGGAAAGACAGTGGCATCCCTGGCATGGTTTTAATTGTAATTTCTTAAGTTAGAAGCACCATTTACTTATTCAACAGATATTTACTGAAGACCTACTATGTGTCAAGCACCATTCTAGACACTGGGAATACAGCATCAATAAGACATGACACTCCCTGCCCTCCAGGAGCTCAGGTTCCCATGGAGACCAGCCATGCAGCATCCCACATGTCTTTGCCTTCTCAGCTGACATCAGGACCACTGGGGGGCTGATGGAGTGACAAGCTACAGCAACAGGACAGGAACACAACATCCCATGCTCTGGCCTCAGAGAATCACAGTCCAGGCTGGGCCAGGGGAGGGGTGGGAGGACAGCCCACCTCAGTGCCTGCCTTGATCCACGGGAACCCTGAGCCTAGGGGACTGTGGCAATCAGGGGACCCTGGGTCCCCGGGAGGAGCAGAGCTTCAGTATGGGCCTAGATCAGCCAGGACTCAGCATTGCATCTGGGGCCAGGCCCAGCCTCTTGGGTCTGGACCCACAGGGAGGGCTTGTATGGGCTGGAGATAGTAAGCAAATGCCCCAGGGCCCCTCTGACCTGAGAAGCCCACCCGCTAGGCCTTTGCCAGTGTAACCCACCACTGCCCAACCACTGCCCAGTGGCACTAATAGGATTGGTGGCGGGAGGGGAAGGGAAGCAGAGGGTCAAAGTCCCCACGGTTGCCCTTGGCTTCTGCAAGCTCATGGAGGTCCCAGGCTGCCTGAGGCCAAAAACTCTGATGCGGTCCCCTTTCCCAGGCCAGGCCTCATCCCGCTCATGCCTAGGCTTTGCCCCTGCGGCTCTGAGCTGCAGCCTGCCACCTCCCCCGCCCCCGCCCCCGACCCCAGCGCTGAGCAAGGGATTTGGCCTCAGAGGACTTGGCTCGGCTTCTCTAGAGCTGTGACACTGGAGGAAGCCTCTTGCCCTCCCCTTCTCTAGAGACCCCTCACCAGAAAGGGCTGAGGCCAAGACAGGCCATGCCCATCAGAGCCCCTGCCTTCCTGGACGTGGCAGCCCAGCCCCGCCCTCTGCAAACCTCACAGAAAACCCACCAGCACTCAGGCTCCCCTCAGGCCTCAAGGAGGTGGGCGGGGCGGGGGCAGCAAACCGCTGTTTCCAGCAAGAGCCCCTCCCTGCTCCAGGCCGAGCGTCTACGCGTGTCCAATGGCCTCAGCACTGTCCCCAGCACCTGCCTCTTCTCCCCATGCCCTGTCTCCAGGAAGGGTACCGGTATCTGTTCAGCAGCTGAAGCCAGGAACCCCAGCGTGGCCTCAGCTCCTCCATTTTCAGCCCACATCCAGCCTGTGGCTTAGTCCTGCCAGTCATCCCGCCCCGCCCCTGCCTGTGCATCCTCACCCCACACACTCCCTGTCTCTCTCCCACTCAGGCACCCTTTGCCTTCTCCCCTGATTTCTGCAGCAGCCCCACCTCCCTCTACATGGTCCATGCCATTCTGAGGTTGCCAACGTGGCCTTTCTAAGTCAGAGCAGATGCCACTTTCACACCCGAAAGCCTTTGGTGCCACCTCTTCACAGCAGAATGAAGTTCCCTCTTCTCAGTTCCACACGGGCCCTTCACCCCCACCCCACAGGCTGTCCCACATGAATGCAGGGGCTTGCTCCTCCTCCTGTCTCTCCCTCTTCCACCTCCATCTCCATCTTGCAAGTGTGCCCTCACCCTTTTCTGAGAGGTCGGCCTGGCCTGATTCAGATCTCTTTTTCCTGGGTCACCAATATGACAGGCAGCCTTAGCCTATGCACCCACCTCTTTGGACTTCACCTTGATGATTTCCTGGGACATATCTCTCGTGAGCTCCTGGACCATACAGATGGTGGCCTATTTGTCTTTGTCATCATAGTGCCTGGCACATAGTAGGTGCTTAACAGCTACTATGTAGGTGAGTACATGAACGGATGGATGAGTAAAATGGTACTAGGTCCTCTGTCCCCTCCATTGGCTAGAGAACCCCACAGAGTCAACAAAGAGAAATCCATGTCACAACCAGACAGGAAAGGACAGATATTTATTATGGAACTAATCCATGCCAGGTACCAAGCCTGGCCCCATGGAAGCCACAGAGGTTTCTGACATATGGCCCCTGCCCTGTGGTGCTCCAAGTTAAAGAACAGAATGAGATTTAAATAAAATAGGCTGGGTGGGGCACAGTGGCTTACACCTGTAACCCCAGCACTTTGGGAGACAGGTGGACAGATCACCTGAGGTCAGAAGTTCAGGACCAGGCTGGCCAACATGGAGAAACCCCATCTCTACTAAAAATACAAAAATTAGCAGGGCCTGGTGGTAGGAGCCTGTAGTCCCAGCTACTCAGGAGGCTGAGGCAGGAGAATCACTTGCAGAGGTTGCAGTGAGCCGAGATCGTGCCACTGCACTCCAGCCTGGGTAACAGAGTGAGACTCTGTCTCAAAAAAAAAAAAAAAGGCTAGGTGTGGTGGCTCATGCCTGTAATCCCAGCACTTTGGGAGGCTGAGGTGGGTGGGTCACCTGAGATCAGGAGTTTGAGACTAGCTTGCCCAACGTGGTGAAACCCTGTCTCTACTAAGAATATAAAAATTAGCTGGGCATGGTGGCACATGCCTGTAATCCCAGTTATTTGGGAGGCCAAGAATTGCTTGAACCTGGGAGGTGGAGGTTGCAGTGAGCCGAGATCATGCCACTGCACTCCAGCCTGGGTGACAGAGCAAGATTCTGTCTCAAAAAACACATACATAAAATAATTAGTGTTCCATTCATTACGCCAGCAACCGCATCCACAAGGTACTGGGAGAAGACAGAGGCTGGAGATACTGTTGGTCATGCCATTGATTCAGTGTGCTAGAGCTGAGAGGCAGAGATGCCCTGGCAACCACGCTGTGACCTCCCTAGGTCTGTGGCTCATGGGTGGAACACCCAGCCCTTTCCCTGCCTGGTGCTCCAAGAACCCTGGTCCAGCATGGAGGGTTGGCTGTGAGGAGCCCCAGTGGATCTTAGGGGGACAGAGGGAGAGAATTCAGCAAGAAAGGCTTGACTTAGCGCTCGTACCGCGAACGTGGGGCTCTCTGGCCTGCAAGGTCACCCTGGCCTGGAGGCAATGGGCTGGGAAGGGAGCCAGGCACATGGGAGGGGGTCGTCCTGGCCTTCGGGATGGGTAGGATCACGATGCCCCCAAGGGACTTCTGCATCTTCTCATCATTGCAGTGCAGGTATTGCCCGGAGATCTGCACCTGGAAGCAGAGGTGAGACAGGGGTCTGGGCTATGGAAACGTCCCATGCTGAATGCTCACCTCCCAGGCACCTCACACAGTGTGGTGCCTGCTCTCTCTTTTCAGCCACTCATCCCGGGGACCCCCAGAAGGCTGACTGCTTCCTTACCACCCCTGGTGAGGAGACTGGCAAGCCCTTTGTGGACTATTATTATTTGTTTTTCTGTTCTCATTTCAGAAAAATCCTAGAACATCAGAGTTGGAAGGATCTTCAAACCTCTGTTTTCAAAGATGTGCAAACTGGGGCCCAAAGAGGCGTGTGACTTGCCCAAGGTCACACAGCCAGTGAGGACCAGAGCAGACACCAAGGCCCGAATCCCTAGCCCATGCTGGGGATCTTTGCCATACTCTTGCTTAAAATGGAGAGGGTCAGAAAGCAGGAGGAATTCTGGAACATTCAGACCACAGAAGGCCTAGGGGACCACCAATTCTAGGGTAAAGGTCATGCAGCCTCGGCCACAGTCCCCCAGACCCCCTAGGCCAGCTGTGGCCATTTGTGATGCCGTGGGAGAAGGTGAAATGAGAGCCTTCGGCCTCTCCCAGTGCTGCCCCTATCCTCAGTGCAGACCTCGAGACACCTCCAGGGATGCTCAGGGCATTGAGTCAGGGCTTCGTGGAGGCTAGAAAGAAAGGCAGGAGGAAGGGAGGGCAAGAAGCTGAGGACAGACTCACAGCAGTGGAACCACCTCACCTCCTGAGCATTGGCTCGCAACTCGTAAGGACGCTGAATGCTCCCCAGAGGGTCCAGGCCCTTCTCTTTGGCTCCGCTGGCCTCAGGGGTGGTGGGGATGCTCTGGATGGGAGGCATCGGCCTAGGTAACCTCAGCAGCCTCTGCGAGGTGGCTCGGGGGATGGTGCTCCACCGGGGAACTCCTTGGGGACCTCCCCCTGGATCCAGAAAGGCTGTACAGAGATACAGATGGGCAATCAGTTAGTCCCAGAAGAACAGGGGGCAGAGGGGGATTCAGACCCCAGCAATGGGGCCTTCTGCCCTGGGAAGGCCTGGGATGGCAAAGAGGGCGGATCTGCCCCCAGCCCCATACCTCCTGGTAGACTGAGAAAGCAGCCGCTTCTGAGTGTCTGTACCATTCCAGAAAGTGCCCATCCAAGTTAGTGTTTAGAATTCAGAGGCAGCATGGGAAGGAAGGGAAATAAAGGCAGTGCTAGATCAGGAGGGGGCACAGCAGGTTCTGGCGGTGGGGAGAAGCTGTGTGACCTCGGGCCAGCCACTGTCTCCCTGACCCCCATGTACGCATCTGTGAAATGGGGTGATTCAATGACAGCACTTCTAGAAGGCCAGGATCTCTGACCCCAAAGCAGGACTGGGCTGCTCTGGCCCCTGCTGAAAGAAGATTCAGATTTCAAATAGTCACAAAAGTCAAGATATCAATGTAAACCATGAAAAGAACTGAAGGAAAAAAATGATAGGGCATTATTGCAGAACATCCTAAGGGCAAATTCACACTGGAGAGTCAAGGAGGGCTCTCTGAGGAGGGCTTTGAAGCCAAGAAGGGAGTCTGGGTGGGGATTTTCAGAGTGGGAAATGGAGGAGGGATGGAGGAGGAGCAGCGGCTCTAAACCTCAGGCAGGAAAGAGCCCATAAGCCCCAAGCTCTGGACGGCGGAGACCAAAGGCAGAGAGTGACACAGTCAGGGGTGACGCCAGGCCAGAGTGAACATTTGGGGTCTTAGTCCAAGCACATCCAAAATCCACTGGCTGGTTTTGGTGGAAATGAGAAGAACATTTGTTTAAAAGGATCCTTCTGGAGCAAGAGTAGAAGGAGTGAGGGAAGAATGAAGACGCCAGTCGGGAAGCGCTGCAGGGCCCGGGAGGGAGGCCGTGATCCATGGAGGTCACTGAGGCCATGGAGAGGGCACCCCGTAGGCGCCCACCGACCACCAGTGGGTCCCAGCATCCACCTGGATGCCTGCTGACCCTCACAGCCCTGGTGGCCTGGGCCCCCTGACCTGGATGTGGGTGGGGAGGGGCCAGTGCTTACCTCGGGAAGATGCTGCCAAGCCCTCTGAGAGCCTCCTTTTCTTGAGCTTGTCCTTAATCTGGGTGGTGTCCCTGGCCACGCTGTTGGCCTCTGACTCCAGAGAAGGGAGGAGCACCAGGGGCTGGGCCCCCAAAGACAAGGCCCCGACGTTCCTAGGGTGACCATTCCTGGCCTGCCAGTCCTTGGAAGGGGCATCCAGCTTGAGGCCACCCAGCTCTCCGTGTCCACTCAGGAGCTGTGATGGTTCCTCTTTGCTCAGCAGGGTGCTGGGCTCAGGCTGGAGGGAACCTGAGGGGGACAGAGGTGTGAATGGCTTCGCACGCAGTACCCAGGGTGGCACCAGGCACAGCAGACTCCTTGCCATTGCTTCCTTTAAACAGGCAGCCACTTGCCCAGTGAGACCCAGTCAGTGTTTCAGTCACTCCTGGGGGCGGGTCATTCATTCAACAGCGTCTCTGAAGCACCTAACCTTCACAAGCCCCATGCCATGAGGTGCTCAGGAATCAAAAGGAGGAATCAGCCTGCAGTCCTATCACAGCGCCAACGAGAGGCCGTGAATACATAGGTCATCCACCCAGGGACCACCACCCACCAATCTCTAGGGTCCAACAAAGTCATCAGATCCCTGAGCACGGAGCTATGCCAAGCACAGCCTGCAAGGAGGAGCCCAGGCCTCTCAGAGCAAACCACCCCAGCCCCAGCAGACACGCCAGACTGGAGAGAAACAAAACACTCTGCACATTTAGAGGAGGGAAGGGACTCTAGAAGGCCTTCAGGAAGAGGTACTCTTCACCTGGGCCCTGGGGGAGCCCTGGAGCAGAAAGGGGCAGAGAAGGCATTCAGACAGGCGGGCTCTCAGAAGCTCAGCCACATCCCAGCCCCTCTGGGGACCCAGGCCACAGATGTTGGACAAGTGGCAGAGACGCTGAATGGGCATCTTGAGAGGGGCCCCCTCCCCATTACCACCCTGGGTGCTGAGTGCACTGCCAGCGTCCAGGCACATGCAAGGGCCCTGCAGGTCTCCCTCTACACACTATTCCTATTCCTGCGGGTCTCCTTCTACACACCTCCAACCTCTGAAGCATGGGGTTGAAAGAACCTGCCTAAAATCAATGGGCATTTTCAGCAGGAGCCACAGGAAAAATGACACCTGCTGGTAGCTTGAGAACCCAGCTGGCCTCTGCCACACTCATTCTTGCTCCAGGATGTGGCCAGGGGCCCTGACCAGGCCGGATCCTCCCATCTCACCTTCTCTGTGAGGCAGACTGGAGTGGATGCTTCCAGGCGGAAGCACCCGGGGCCCAGCACCAGTCCGAGGGATGCTCCCGCAGTACACAGCCACGGCGGGCGGGACCTTGGCTGGAGACAGAAGCACAGGAGAGCACCAGCTGAGAGTCCTCCAAGGCCAAGACTGGGAGCAAACCAAGAACACCCGGGCCATACCCCTGGGCACTCCATCCCCCCAGCGTCCCTGCCCAAAATACCAAGGCATGTGGGGGCCTCGCCCCCAACACCAGAGCTTGACCAGGCCAGGCAGGGTGCCTGTGATCTCCACCAAATCCCTCCAACCCCGCCTGCTCCAGCCTCTCAGCCTGGCTGCCTCCTCCCTCTTTGCATCCTGGCTTTGCTCCAAACCCCGCTCCATGCCTTTTCATCTCCTTCATGGGCTCCCCGTTTCCATCACCCAACATCACTGACCCCTGGAGTGCCCAACCCTGCCTCTGTCCACTAGCTGCTCTCCCCGGGGCCACTTCCTCACTGCCACCCTCTGCAGATAACCCCCTACCCCATAGCTTCTACCCTGACCAGTCCCACCCATTGCAGAGCAGAGCATCCAATTACCTTGCCAACTCCCTCTTGGAAGTCCCCAGGCACCTCATCAGCATGTCCTACACTGCTCTTCCCTCTTCTCTCTCCTAACTTCCCTTAGCTCAACAAAAGGCACCCTCTGTCCCCAACACAGGGATTTATGAATGCTCTCTCTGTGTAGGAAGACAGAGTGGGCAAGGCTGACTCAGTCCTCAGCAAGATTTGAAGTCTGGCAGGGAAGACTTCAAGTCTTCCCTTGAAGATGATGATTAACAAGCAATAACAGTGTAGAGCCTGGGAGCCCTGGTCAGAGATGGGGACAGAAAAAGCTTTCCAGAGGGAGGGACCACTGAGCTGAGACCATACAGGAAGCAGGAGTCAAGAAAGAGGAGGGGAAGCTCAGCTAAGGTGTGCACTCCTTTAAGAAGCCTTCCCTCAGGAGATGGGACCATCCTGGCTAACACGGTGAAACCCTGTCTCTGCTAAAAATACAAAAAATTATCCAGGCATGGTGGCACATGCCTGCAGTCCCAGCTACTTGGGAGGCTGAGGCAGGAGAATCACTTGAATCCAGGAGGCAGAGGTTGCAGCGAGCTGAGATCGCACCATTGTACTCCAGTCTAGGCGACAGAGTGAGACTCTGTCTCAAAAAAAAAAAAGAGAGAAGCCTTCCCACCTTTTGCTGGTTTTTAAAGCAAACTCTCCATTTTTTGTTGCTGAGTTGTTTGAGTTCCTTATATATTTTGGTTATTAATCCCTTGTCAGATGGATAGTTTGTGAATATTTTCTCACATTCTTGACTCTATTGACTGTTTCCTTGGCTGCACAGAAGCTTTTAAGCTTGATGGCATCCCATTTGTCTATTTTCGCTTTTGTTGCCTGTGATTTTGAGGTCACTGCTGGGTAAATATCCAGCAAAAAGAAAATCAGTACATTGAAGAGCTAGCTGCACTCTCGTGTTTACTGCAGCATTATTCACAATAGCCAAGATATGGAATCAACGTAAGTGTCCATCAACAGATGAATGGAGAAAGAAAACGTGGCACATATACACAATGGGACACTATTTGGCCATAAAAAAATAGAATAAAATCCTGTCACTTGGAGCAACATAGATGGAACTAGAGGTCATTATCTTTTTTTAAATTTTTTTTTGAGATGGAATCTCACTCTGTTACCCAGGCTGTAGTGCAGTGGCGTGATCTCGGCTCACTGCAACCTCCACCTCCTGGGTTCAAGCGAGTCTCCTGTCTCAGCCCCCCGTAGCTGGGATTATAGGCACACACCACCACACCCAGCTAATTTTTTGTATTTTCATAGAGACAGGGTTTCACCATGTTGCCCAGGATGGTCTCGAACTCCTGAGCTCAGATAATCTGCCCACCTCTGCCTCCCAAAGTGCTAGGATTATAGGTGTGAGCCACCATGCCTAGCCTGGTGGTCATTATCTTAAGTGAAGTAAGCCAGGCACAGACAGACAATTACTACTTGTTTTCACTCATATATGGGAAAAGTCAATCTCATGGAGGCAGAGAAGAAAATGGTGGTTACTAGAGGCTGGGAAGAGAAGGGGGTGGGATGAAGAGAGGTTGGTCAATGGGTACAAAAATCCAGTGAGGTAGAAGGAACACAATTTATTGTTTGATAGTGGGGTAGGATGACTATAGCTCACAATAATGTATAATTCAAAATAGCTAGAATTGGAACGTTCCCACAGAAAGAAATGGCCAGTGGTTGAGGTGACGGGAATCCCAATTACCTAACTTGATCACTACGCATTGAATGCCTGTATCCAAACATCGTGTGTACACCCAGAAAATATGTACAACTATTATGTGTCAATTTTTTTAAGAGAGAGAAGCCCTCCCGCTCCTGTGTTCCCACAGCCCCAGGCACACCTCCATGTTACTCTCTCTTCCCCATGCCACTTTCTGGTCCTGCCCTGTGGCTTCCCTAGGGGCAGGCACTGTTTCTTATTCATCTCTGTAGTACTGTACCTGCCACTAAGCAGGCACTTAACAAACGTAGGTCCGACACCCGCCTGGCTCAGCCCTTCCCGAGCACACCTCAGGATCATCCATGGGGCCCTAACCCACCACCTGGAGAAGCCTCCAAGCAGGGAGAAACCCAGCTCATCCACCCGAGGCTGAAAGACTCCTAGTCTGGGACTCGGGAGCCTGGGTTCCCACTTTTTGCCACCTGTGTGACCTTGAGGAAATAAGCGAACTTCTCTGAGTCTCGGTTCCCACATCAGTATAGCAAAGGAATTGAAAGCACTAAAGGTTCATACAACATCTTTATGCTATTTCTAGATGTGGAGATTTTTCTTTCTAAGGTTTCAGCATCTCCCACTTCCCCACTGGAATCTACATTCAGGTGGGATCTGGTTTAGCACTAAAGTGAGCAGGTGTTTTCCGATTCATATGTCGAAGCCCCCGGGAGTTCTGCCGTGTGCATCACGCACGGTCTCCTGAACCGCTGCTCTGGCCATCACGCTTCTCTGCCTTCCTTCCAATGGCCATCTGGCCCCTGCTCAGCCCCTGAAGGGTGAAGCAGCTCCACACCTTGCCAGTCTCCGTTTCATCTGAGACTGGACCCATCCCCTCACTTTCCAGAGGAAACCAGGGCTCACCCAGCCAGCTCCCAAAAGCAGAGCCAGGCCTAGAGGCCCGTCTCCTGATGCTAAGTGGCCACGTACTACTCCCACTCCCCAACCCGGCTGGCTAAGGAAATGGGGCCATCCACCCTCCCCAAGGCCCCAGCCCACATCCCCTGCCCATCCACATACCCTTGACCACAGAACAGAATTGGCCCCTCAAGGAACCAGCCACCCTGACACAAAGAGTGGAGGCAAAGCTCAGGCCAAGGTCCTAGAACATTCCAAGCCCCTCCCTAGGCTGGAGAGCCACCCAGACAGCCAGCTGGGCACAGCATATGAGAGCTGACCAGGGCTGGAAAGGCACAGCCACCTGGCTGCACCCTCCAGCAGCCCTTCATCCCCGCATCTGCGCTTTTCTGGCCCCTGGGAGTGTCTGAGGCAGATCCCCTAGCCCGGAAAACACCAGCGGCAGGCCTCCCGTGGTGCCCCTTACCTTCGGGGGCATCATCGCGAGTGTCCATGTCCTGGGCGGAGATGGTGCCTGCAAGGTTGCCCAGAGCCAGCAGCTATTCCTGGGCACTGAGTACAGTCCTTGGGGGTCTGGAGAGTGCCACCCGGAACTAAGGGTGGGAGGAGAAAGGAGAAGTCAGTAAAAGCAAATTAATACTTTTAAACTACTTCCCAGGAAGCCCGTCAGGAGCCAAAGCATTATTGTCATGAAGAAATCGGCCACTGAACCGAAGAAGGATACCATTTTTCTGACATTGGATTCACAGATGCTTCAGTTCCCAAGAGCAACGCCGTGTGGCTTTGAAAAGAGTTCATTATGTAGAGTGTCAATGAAACCCATCAACCTGCCATCCCCTGTCACTGGGACATGGACACCTTTAGGGTCGTGGGGAAGGGTGATTTTTTTCAAGGTAGTGTCTGACACTTTGTTTCTCCATAGTTTCTATTTGCTTTAGACGCCTCTCAGTCCACCAGCTGCCCTGAAAGCCCGTGGCCTCTGTGCCCACTCATCACGCAGGTGTCAGTGGGGCCTCCAGGACACCGGCTCTCCAGTGTCTCTCAGAATACATGGTCACGACCTCCACAATGTCCTTGGCACTCATTCTCACCTGTCTCACCTGACTGAACAAGCCACACCTGTGACCCCCTCAGCCACTGCACTGCCCATGCCTTGATCCCTTCAGCCCTCCCTTCAGCCTCTGGGCTCAGCCCTCAGCTCTTGCCTTTGACCTGACTTCATTTTCTTCCCCTGTGACTCTGCGGCTTCACACAATTCTATGAATCCTTTGCTGAGATCATGGTGACCCGTTTCCCCTGCCAGGTAATGGAGGTGCCTCCAGAGCTGATCTGTGGTAAAACCAGGGATGAAGCCCACAGCTCCCAATTTCGACCACAGAGAGGAGCTCCCGACCACAAAGCATCTGGGGACAGGGCAGGAACCTGTGCCAACTCCCTTTTCTGAGCAACAAATCCCAACTCAGGAACTGAGAAACCTGCCTTCCGCCTGGAAGCCAGCCAGCCACTACTCCACCCAGGCCCCAGAAGGCAGAGCAGCTCCTAGCAACCCTCGACCCAAACACAGGCTGCAGCTCAGCCCAGCGCCCAGCCCAGCATACACCCCAGCACCCAGCCCAGCACACAGCCCAACACCCACCCCAGCACCCACCCCAGCACCCAGCCCAGCGTGGCCCCAGCCTGGTCTCACTGCTTAGAACCTCAAGCCACGAGTTCCCTGTCTGAGGAGAATTTTCCTCACAACCAAGGAGAGGAGAACTCTCTAAAGCTCTCTAACATCTGCTGGGATGAGGATGTGGCCACACGATGGTGAAAAGCAGTCATGAACCCCTGTGAGACATGGCACCTCTCCCAGGCAAGGCGAGGAAAGATTCTATTCCACAGGTACCAACACCCCAAACTTCACCCCCTGAGCTAGGGAAAAGGCTCAAGAGACCAGGCAACTAGTTTCCAGACAATGCCCAGAAGGAATGTGCCAGGCTGGCACAGACTTTCCACGGCTGAATGACAGCAAACCAGCTGGGGTCCTGGGGTCTGGGGGCTGTGAGAACAGCAAGCCCCACCTGTTCCCCACACCCCTAACCAGAGGATACACTTTCTATGAAAATCATATGCACAAGAGCAATATTTAGCTAAAGCCTTTGTTCTCCTTGGCTGCAGATTAGAATAGCCTGGGAATCAATTAAAATTACAGATTTCTGGTCCCCACCTCCAGCCCCTACTGAATTAAGTCTAGGAAATAGGCCAAGGGGATTTTTTTTCCTTTAACTTCTGATACATTTTTTTTTTTTTGACAGAATCTCACTGTCACCCAGGCTGGAGTGCAGTAGTGTGATCTTGGCTCACTGCAACCTCCGTCTCCTGGGTTTAAGTCATTCTCCTGCCTCAGCCTCCCAGGTAGCTGGGATTACAGGCGTGCATCACCATACCCAGCTAATTTTTGTGTTTTTAGCAGAGACGAGGTTTCACCATATTGGCCAAGCTGGTCTCAAACTCCTGACCTCAAGTGATCTGCCCACCTCAGCCTTCCAAAGTGCGGGAATTACAGGTGTTAAGCCACCATACCTGGCCTTAACTTCTGATTTTGATGTTCAAACAGGATTGAAAACCACTGGCCTGTAGTTCAGATTCACTTTATAATAAGATCTTGGTCCTATTTTTTACCCTAGGCTGTCAGAGTGGTCATTGCTGCCTCAGTTTCCCCAAAGTGATCACTCTTCTTGGAGGCTAAAGACTTGAGCTGCCTGAGGGTACAGGATGCTTAAGTTTCAGCAGCCACCCCTACTGCAATGGGCCTTCTGAACAAGACGGTTCTCCCACCGTAGCCTCCTCAGTGGTCAGAGGTCAACGGGTCAAGGCAGCCCAGCTTCCCCTGGTCCCCGGATACCCACAGCATGGCAAGGAAACCTGGAGCCAGTCCACTGCTTGCCAAGGCATCCCCTCCAGTGGAGCCCCTTTGAGACCCTCTCAGGCTCTACACCTTCGACCTTTCAGATCCCAGGGTCTACAGTGCAGAATCTCCTAGATGCCTGCCCAAGAGGAGGGGCCAAAGCTGCTAATGGACAAACAGTCTGACTCATGTGGGTGCAGTGAGACGCACCACCCCAGGAAATCACTTTGGGCCAGGGGCCTGTGGGAACTGAGTGATCCATATCCAAACTATAAAAGTCAGAATCAGGAAGTCCAGCACAAGTGTGGACAGAGCACAGACACCACTGAGCACCTGATCCCCAAGGCACAATTCACCGAGGCCCCATTGCCCCCGGCACTGCTCTGGACACTAAGGCATTCCTCTTCTGTTAGAGCAGCCGGGCCTGACCCAAAGGGCTAAATGAGCCAGTGGATTCTGGTAACATCTTGTCCTCACCTCTTGATGCTCTGAATTGCTCCACCTGGCTGGCTCCTCCCCTTTCAGCCTCCGTTTCGTGGTCCAGCGAATGGAGTGGCCCAAGATAAGTGATGGCTGTCCCCTCCTTCCATTACCACTGTGGCTACAGAGGTTCCATAGTGACCACACCACAGGAATGAAGAAAGGTGACGGAGGGGACTCAGGTTTCAAGTGGAAAGCAAACAAAAGCTAACTAAGGCTGGCCCAGTAAAGAAGGTCAGCCCCAAGCACAAAATCCCAACCGCCCAGGGCCTCGCACAGTCCACAGGGAGTGCCCAGCTCCATGTCCATCCTGCTCCCAAGGAGCTGAGCAGAGACTCATCCCACCCACCACAGCCCCAGGGCTGCCGCTCCCCCAGCTTCTCTTGCTGCCGTGACACCACCCATCTGCTTTCAGGGCGACCTCTCATAGGTCTCCAGCCAGAATTCTCATCTCCTCAGACAGAGCTGGTGGGAACACACAAAGGTGACAGAGAAAGGAAGGAGGAGTGAGCCAGGCTGAGGAGAAAGGTGGCAGTGTTTCCAAACCCTCATTCTGGAACCAAATCATGGTCCCCACTGACGCACTCTTGGAAGAGGCCTCAGATCTAGGCCCCCCTCCCGTCTCACACCCCACAAGCAAGTATGCACCCAAGAGCCCAACTCAGAACTCCTAGAATGCTCGCTGTGGGCTCAGACACAGCGGGGCTGGAATCCTGCCCCAGACCCTCTTGCATAAACTTGGGAAGCTGATTTAATTCCTCTGAGCTTCAGTTTCTTCACCGGAAAAAAACATACTAAGAAGGGGTTTCATTAGGAATAAATGAAGTAATGTTAGCAATAATAGTCCTATTGCCGGCACGTGGTAATTGCTCCATAATCTCAGGTGTGAATCTTCCTTCTCCTTCCCTGGGGAAAAGCAACACCCCTGCCCTCTCCGCCACCCGCCCCCCCCACCCCACCCCACCCCACCCCACCCCACCCCACCCCACACATACACACACACACTCGCATGTCCATACACCCACACTGTCTTTAAAGTCATGACAGGCCAGGCCGCCATTCCTATAAGACAGACCCAGGTGACACAGACGCCTCTCATGCGGAGGAAACAGATGTGCCTATAGAATAAGAGGCTCAAACTAGATGTTGCCTTTGACCTCCAGCTCTCACCCATGAGCCCACACTCCTAAGCAAATGTGCTCTGTTTTGCCAGGCAGAGAGGGTGGACGGTCACTGTCACGCCACGCAGGATGAAGTAACCCCCTCCCGCAGAGATGGCCACTTAGGGAGACCCTCCATACTGTCCGGCCAGGGCACCCGGAAATGCTCCATGGAAAAGCAGCATCTGTGCTGGGCCTGGAAGCGGGATCTAAACGGGTAGGAAATGGGATGTAAACGGGTAGGAGTAGGAGCGGTGTTCCAGACTGAGGAAAGGCATGGAGGAAATGTGCCTGTGAGTCTGGGGTCTGGCGAGAGGACCCAGGCCTGGGAAGCAGGATGAGAGCCATCTGGGGAGACCCAGAATGCTCTGTTAGAGAGTCGGGGCTTGCGCAGCAGCCCAGGGGAACTCCAAAGACTGTTCAAGGAGAGGAATGGCATTCTCTGATCTGCAGTTTCATGCAGACCCCCGGAGTGGGACCTTAGAAGAACTTCCTAAGGAAGGGGAGCCTCTGACAGAATTAAAGCACTGAAACGTAGCCATGTTAGCCCAGCCTCTGCACGAGGCACCCGAAATTAGTAACTTAACCATGATCTGACAGTGATTACACGCAGGTTTAGATCGGACAGAACATGCCTTCCTGTATCCTGTGCTGTCTCCCTGAGGATAGGAACAGCCACCCGGCCTCCACTCACCACCATCACACACATCTCACCCTCTGCTCCCCCAGCCCGTAGACCTCCAGGGAGGACTCTGGATGTTGTCAGATGACCGACTTATGAGACTCTGACCTCCAGAGTTCGGGCTGTCACTGAGCATCTGAGATTCACTCACTCATTCAAACACATCATAGGTACTAGGATATGAAGGGGAGTAAGATGAAAATCCAGCATCTGCAAGCCGTCTGACTGAAGGCACATTGCTAAACTTCTCTGAGCCCCAGCTCTTTTAACTGCAAAATGGAAATCATGCTGTCATCTTGGCGCTTTGGGAGGCCAAGGGTGACAGATTGCTTAAGTTCAAGACCAGCCTGGGCAACACAGTAAAACCTCATCTCTACAAAAATACAAAAATTAGTCGGGCGTGGTAGGAGAAGGGCACAGGCTGGGCCAGATGAGAGCGCTAGTCCTGGGGTCCTGGAGGAAGAGCCAAGGGTCCTCCAGAGGGAGAGGCCAGGAAAAGAGAAAGGACACATAGAACGCCCTTGATATTGGCGGTGAAGAGCGGGGAGAGACTGCTGCTCATGAAAGCTGGACTCAGGGAAATGTGAAGTTCTGAACCGCCGCGGGGGCACATTCTGCCTGTAGAAGAAGCAAACCATTCCTTTCCTTCCCTCTTCCAGAAGCCTCCGTCTTTATTAGGAGGGCTTCCTACCGGCAGCACCTACCCTCGTGATTTCAGTTGCCATCTGATGACTGGGACTTCCAAGTGGAGCCCAGACCTCCCTCTCTGGAGCCGCAGACAAGCTGCGGGGAGGTTTGGATGGCTCCACCTGCTTGGGGCAGGGCTGGTTTCCACAACGACCCTCAACTTGGCCATTCCTAGAGCTGGCGGTCCCAAGAGCCACTTCACCCCCAACTGGGAGACTGATGTCCATACCCACCAGACCCCCTGTGGGGGCATCCAAGGTCCTCCCCCCTACTACTCAGGCCCCTGACTCCAGCTGTGACTGGCATGTGGGGGCCAGCAGGAAGGCCATTCCCAGATAAGAACTCCCCCCACCACAGCTGGGCCCCTTCACCAGCTCCAGGGCTACTACCCCTGCTGCAGACGGCGTCTCCTCTACTACTCCTAATACTCCTGCAACCACTCTGTTCTCAGACAATATGAGGTGCAGCCAGCCAGCAATTCCACAGAACACAAAGGGACGAACAGCTCCAGGCTCATGGCAATAACACAGTAGCTGCGGTGTGACTGAATGAACTCATTCAAAACTAAAACACATCTTCCAGGCAGTCGTGTTGAGAAGAAACTCAGTGAAGGAATGAACATTTCTTAGTTCCATTTTGCTACGTGCCCAGACAATGTACTACATGCTTCCAAATATTACGTCATTGAGCTTTGGAAATAGAGAAAGAAAGTACATCTTTTCATCCTCATTTTATAGATAAGATGACTGAGGCTCAGAGAGGTTAAGTAACTAGGTTGAGGCCACAGAGCTACTAAATGGAAGAGTCGAGGCTGGTGGTTTCTGCTCATGGAGGTGGTAGAAGTAGTATTTCAGGGCATGCATTCAGGAGTCAACAGACTTGGGTTCAGTTCCATCACCTACTAGCTGTGTGACCTCAGACACATGATTAAAGTTCTCTGAGTCTCCATTTAACATCCCCATTTAAATGCAAAATGGAAATAATATCTATCTCCAAGGTTATTGAGAATATTCCAAAAAATACGAGAAACATTTAATAGGCTGATTGGGCCCAAGGGCTTAATCCACAGTGGCTATTAATAGTATTGGCTGTTCAGTAACTGTTTTGCTGTGTTCAGATGTTCAGGAAGAGGGGAAATGTCCGTTTTGAAAGTCTTCGGAGCCATTGCGGTGGCTCATGGCTATAATCCCAACACTTTGGGAGGCCGAGGCAGGCAGCTCATCTGAGGCTGGGAGTTCAAGACACCTCTCACACTACATTTTTTTTTTTTTTTTTTTTTGAGACACAGTTTCACTCTGTCAGCCAGGCTACAGTGCAGTGGCATGATCTTGGCTCACTGCAACTTCCACCTCCCAGGTTCAAGCAATGCTCCTGCCTCAGCTTCCCAAGCAGCTGGGACTACAGGCGTGTGCTTCCATGTCCAGCTAATTATTATTATTTTTATTACTAGTAGAAATGGGGTTTCACCATCTTGGCCAGGCTGGTCTCGAACTCCTGACCTCAATGATCCACCCACTTCAGCCTCCCAAAGTGCTGGGATTATAGGCATGGGCCTCACACTACCATCTTTTCCAAAGTCCTGGCAATGTAGTTTTATACAATGACTGTACATATTTGTACATTCATTACAGTCTCCTTCTGATGAATAGAAGAAAAATATCTTGAGAAAGAGACATCTTTTTCTAATTCACAAAAGGAACCATATGAATGAACTGCAGTCCTAGTAAAGGATGTGTAACTTATATGCAAATTTACAAAATTCAAAATCTTCTGAACCTGCCTCCACCTTTGAGTATTGTGTTGGTACAAATATAAATTAGAGATGAATCAGAACTTGGGCTAGCAATTTAACAGACTTTCCTGTGCCTTTCTCCTGTCACTACATTTTAAGCTAGAAGGGACCTTGGAGGTCAGCTAATCTCCTTCCTTGTAAATGGGGGGTTAATCTGAGGCCCACAGAGGCCGTGTGGCTTAATGTCTTAGCCTGCTCAGGCTGCTAGAACAAAATACCATAGAATAGGTGGCCTCAGCAACAAAAATTTAGTGGGGCGCTACAGCTCACGCCTATAATCCCAGCGCTTTGGGAGGCTGAGGCAGGCAGATCACCTGAGGTCAGGAGTTCAAGACCAGCCTGACCAAAATGGAGAAACTCATCTCTACTAAAAATACAAAATTAGCCACCATGGTGGTAGGTGCCTGTAATCCCAGCTATTCGGGAGGCTAAAGCGGGAGAATTGCTTAAACTCAGGAGACAGAGGTTGCAGTGAACCAAGATCATGCCATTGCACTCCAGCCTAGGCAATAAGAGCAAAACTCCATTGCAAAACAAAAACAAAAAAACAGAAATTTAGTTCTGGAGACCGGGAAGTCAACACGCTGGCTAATTCTATTCCTGGTGAGCACTCACCTCCTGGATGGCAGGTGGCTGTCTTCCCTTTGTCCTCACGCAGCCTCACACGGCAGAGAGAGAGAGAGCAGGCTCTCTGGTCCCTTTGTCCAAGGGCACTAATCCCATCATGAGAGCACCACCCTCATGACCTCATCTAAATCTAATTACCTCCCAAAGGCCCCACCTCCTAATACCAACACATGGGGGTTTAAGCTTTAATGTTTGTATTTGTGGGTCACATGCATTCAGTCTATAACACATACATAAGACCATCAGGAGCCAATGCCTATCCCAGGGCCTATACCCCTGTAGCTATCACATTGGCTGCCAGCTGGCAAGGCCTTCAACAGGACTGGGAGGAAGCTTCCTTCTCCAGCTTCCCATCAAGGCCTCCCCAAAATGGTCACCTTGCCATGGCTGTGCCTGGTCAGAGAAAGTGCAGTGTGTTTCCAAGGACTAAGGTTTTTGGAGGGGTTGGATGCCACTGCATGAATCCTTCCTGAAATCACACAGCCATTGGCTGGGGCTTGGAAGTCTTCTGCCCACCCTAAGATTTCCACCACTGAGTTAAGAGTTATCCTAGCACTTGATCATAGTCCTGGAGTCTCGAATGAAAAGTGGCTTGGTCCACTGCCCCAGGAATGCCTTCTGCAGGGTTTGGCTGATCAGTTGAGGATCCTGCCCAGTAGCTGGAGCTTGAATCTTCAAACTATAGACTGTGAATACACACATGTACTTGGAGGGTCAGAAGGGACTAGGAAGCAAGAAAGCATCTTGTCCAAAGTCTCAGCAAAGATGTATTGACATGACTCTAGCATCTGAATGTCTGTCACATCCCAGGAAACAACTCTTGGCAAAGACCTCCCTGCAAGAAGCTCAGAAGACTTCAGACCCCAGTCCTGTCTCTTCCCAATGGCCCCTGAAAAAGTCAGCTTTCCTTGAACAGGAGCTAGAGTGTTGCATGTGCCTCTCCAGGGCATACACTGGGTTTTGCCTGGGAAATATAAATGCCTTCTGTGGAGGGACTTTTTTTTTTTTCTGTCTTTTGTTTTACTGAAGAAAAATCCAAGACCCAGGAAGGGATGTGAGTTTGGCCAAGAACCAGAGGTTTTAAAACACAAAATGGGAAACTCGGATTTCCAGACAGTGGCTCTGGAGCCTGGCTCTGTAATTCAAACACCAAGAAATATGTGGAAAAGTGATTGGTCCTCCAAGAAGAAGAATGGAGGAGAGAGATGGAGGGGTAGGGAAGGCAGAGAGAAAAATGGAGCTCAAAATACTGAGCATCATGAGGGGCTGAGATCACAGAGAGCAGAGGAAGGGAGGCAGCCAACAGGGAAGGCAAGGGGAGAGGAAGAAGATCTGGGGCAGATGAGCAGCCCCCTGGTAATCAAGAAAATGCAAATGAAATGCTACCACCATCTCACGAAGATGGGCAAAAATTGAAATGGGCATCAATGCCAAGTGCTGCTGAGAGCACAGAGGAATGGGAGCACTCATGACAGCTGGCAGGTGAGGTGCAAATGGGCACAACCCCTTGAGAACGCAGTCTAGCTTTACCTGATAAAGCTAAAGATGCACAAACCTAATGTTCAGCAATTCAGCTCCTAGGAACCCACCTTGAGAAAATGTTGCACAGGTGATCCAGGAAAGGAGTTCAAGAGTGTCCAGAGCAGCTCCATGGATAATGACCAAAATCAGGAAAATATCTAAGTGTCCAACAGGAGAATGAAGGAATAAATCATGGTGCGCTCACAATATGGGCTACTGCAGGGCAATGAAACAAACAACTGCCCCACTCAACACAACGGACGATGCCACGGTGTAATGTTTAATGAAAGAAGTGAGACCCAAAAGGCTATATAGAGTATGACCCTACTTCAGGCCAGGCTCAGCCAGGTCTCGAACTCCTGGCTCAGGGGATCCTCCTGCCTTGGCCTCCCACAGAGCTGGAATTACGGGTGTGAGCCACTACGCCTGGCCTATGTGTGCATTTCTAAACACTCGATGTAATTTTGTCTTCCTTTGAACTTTCTAGAAGTAGGGTCATAGTCTCTGTAGTCTTTTGTAATTCCAGCACTTTGGGAGGTCAAGGCAGGTGGATCACAAGGTCAGGAGTTCAAGATCAGCCTGGCCAAGATGGTGAAACATCATCTCTACTGAAAATACAAAAATCAGTCAGAAGTGGTGGTGGGCACCTGTAATCCCAGCTACTTGGTAGGCTGAGGCAGAGAATTGCTTGAACCCGGGAGGCAGAGGTTGTAGTGAGCCAAGATCGCACCACTGCACTCAGGCCTGGGCAAGAGAGCGAGATTCCGTCTAAAAGAAAAAAAAGGGGGGTTAGCAGGCATGGTGGTGAGCACCTGTAGACCCAGCTACTTGGGAAACTGAGGTAGGAGGAACACTTGAGCCTAGGCGGCAGAGGTTGCAGTGAGCCAAGATCATGCCACTGTACTCCCACCTGGGGGACAGGGTGACACCCTGTCTCAAAAAAAAGAAGGGAAATTAAATTAAAATAGAAATGCAGACATAGATGGAAAACTTGACAGAAAAGCAAGGAAAAATTTGGAGCATGATTAACCCTAAGGGGAAGGGAGGCAGCTGTGGTGAGGACAGGCCCGTGGGGGTTGGTTCTGGGAAGCAGCCAGTGTGTCTGTTTCTTGACCTGGGCAGTAGCTACATGGACATTCACCTCATAATTATTCCTCACACTACGCATGCATTTTCTGCATTCTTCTGTCTGCAATAATAAACTTTCAGCATCCGTGCTGGTGAGCAGAGTCTGGTGCCTCTGAGCGGGCTGTGGGGTCAGCGGGAGGAGGCGCTGCCCTCAGAGCAGGTCTCTCCAGAGCTCAGGTGAACTTCTCCCCATCACTTGCCCCCAACTGTGTTCCCTCTTTATTCAAATCTGCTAGTCTCTGGCTCCATGGGCTGAAACTGAGCCAGTCCTGGGAGCCAGCCAGCCTGTGGCTAGAAGGTGGCATGGCTGTCTCCTGCAAGGCATTGATGAGAAGGACGAGGAACTGCCCAGCTCAGGACAGAGGCGATTATGGGCCCCTCACACCACTTCCCGGGGCCGGGGACCAATGCCCTGTGGCCAGCCTCAGTGATGCTCTGACAGAGCGGGGGCCTCATCCTCACCCTCCCCGCGCTCCTGAAGACATGGCAGCCTCTGAGGACCTCTGCCAGCACCGGCCCTTGCCCTGGAGAAGTGACTGGCAAAACCTTAGTTTCAGGACACTGAAATGTTCTCCAGAAAGAAACACGCCAATCTCCACCGTGAACAACAGCATCAACAATGGTAACTTCCCTTCCGCACACGGGCTAACATGCTGCTGCCCTCCTGACTGTCCCCATGCTCGCACGCTGCACCAAGAGGGGCTTTGCTTAAATCCCTCCTCACAGATGAGAGGCCTGAGGCTCACAGAAGCAAAGAGTGCAAGTCCACACAGCCAGAAAGAGGGGGGTTAGAATTCAAACCCAGAGCAGAGTCCCTCCATGGCCTATGCTCTCATGGGGTGCCTCAGCACCCCCAAGCACGGTGCTGTCCCCACAGCATGCCCCCACCTCTTCTGGCACCATCGCCTGCAGCACCCCAGGGAGCCGTTGCCCTGTGAGGGTTCTGCACTCAGAGGCCATGACTCAGGGAAGGGGCCAGCCCAGGCCAGCCCAGGCCAGCCCCTCCTTGCTTGGCTCCCAGCACTCAGAGAGCAGTGAGTCCCACCTCCTCCCTTACAGCTGCCACACGAAGGCCCAGAGCGGGTCAGGGACCTCCCCACCATCACACAGCCACCATGTCACGGCAGGATGCTTTTTCTTTCACTGTACCTCTGTGCTTGCTCCAGTTCAGGTCCTTGTCCCTCCCTCCAAGGACTTCAGGGGTCTTGACCCACCCTCCCATTCAACTCCCAACAACAGACGGCTGGGTGGACCTATCACCTCTCACCTCTCTGTCCAGAGGCCAAACCCCTGTCACTGGAGGAATCCAGGGTCCTTGGTCTCTGTAGAGACGTTGATGCTCATGGGCCCAGTGAGGCAAGGATGGGGCTGCCCCAGGCGTGGCCCACCCTGGTTCCCACAAGCCACGCAGTCCTAGGCCGCAGCCTCCTGTCCGGGCAGGTGCTGGGCAGCCGCTAGCCCCGCTGCTGGCGTGCTCCAGCTCTCAGCAAAGCTCTCCTTGAATAAACAAGGCTGCATAGCAACCACTCTCCGAAGGAGCCCACAGCTCCCTGCGTGGGAAGAGACAGAGCCGGGAGACTTTTCCCCTTGGTCTCATTGCCTCTGTGGCTCACCCGAGCACAGGCACTCCCATGTAGCCGATCTGTCCTCTGGTGCCATGGACACCACAGAAAGAAAGCGCCCTGGGCCCCCCGCCTGGTGGCTGCAGCCAGGAAGTGCATAGCAGGCTTGGCGCAGGCATGTTGTTGGCGGTGGAAGCCCTGGTTTTGCTTACGTGGCCTCTAGGCTCAATGTGCTTCTGCTTACTAGCTTTTCTAGAAGAAGAAGGGCAGAGCGAGCATCCAGGCCTTGGCAGCAGGCAGAGCTGGGTTTGAATCTTGATCCTGCTACTTCCAGCTCTGTGCCCTCTGGTCAGAACTTTACCTTTCTTGATCTCAGTTTCCTCATCTATAAAATGGGTACAACAATAGTACTGACTTGATAGGGTTTCAAAGGTGCATGTAACAGCTGTAGTTTTGTCTAGCACTTGGTAGGCTCTCCATCACTTCCCCAGAAATCCTTGCAGAGCAGGAAGCCTGTGGCCGTCTTCCCAACCAGATTTCTCCACCTTCACGTTTGGAAAATGGGATCCTAGCAGCCCATGTGTGCTTCCTCACTGAGCCCAGGCTCTTGGGCAGAAATCTCAGGCTGGCATCCTCTCCCTGGAATGACAGCCAGTCCCACTCCTCACACTACCCGCTTCTAGCCATCACCATACAGGGGGCACAGAGCAGGAGCCAAGGACTCCATTTGTATGCAGGCTTGCAAACAGCCACTCGCCCAAAGACACTGTCAATTTTCCCAGGCAGCTCCTCCCCATATTCTGTAGAGAGGAATCAGCAGGTGTGTGGAACATAGGGAGGGCTGGTGGGAGGCTAGCTACACCTCCACGAGGCCCGCTGAAATGCTTGCACACAGGTAGCTCCTTCTTGGGACTCTCTCCTCTTCCCTGAGATGGCCAGTAGGGAGCAAGGAAGGAGCAAGGAGGGCCAGCCAACTACGACTGAGACCAAGATCCTCCTGGGGCAGGTGCTGGCCCCGAGCCAGAGGTCAGTGGAACTCCTGAACTCCCCGCAGCAGAGATGCACTTCTTTCAAACCAGGAATGGTGTCTGCATGGATTCCCCCGGGAGACAGGGATGAAGATGCCCAAGAGGTTACAGGTGGGGAAAGAGAGGCCTGGCAAGGTAAGCCCTGGCCCCAAGCCACACAGCTTGTGAGTGACAGCGAGTCACTGTGGGAACCCAGGGTGGGGATGTGACAAGGGAGGTTTTGGTATGTCTCAGTTCTGTGGGGGAGATGGTGTGTGGTGTGTGTGTAGCTCCCCCAAAATCCATCCTCATGTCGCAGCTTAAGTCAGAGCTTCTAGAACACAGATCCAATGGCCATGCCCTGCTGGACACCCCTTGTGGCTCCTGCTGTCCTTGGAGTAAGGGCCAGACTCGGCACCATGGCCGCCAAGCCCCTCCAGTCAGGCCCCGCGCATCCTCCTTCGGCTCCCAGGCTCTTCACACGCTGCCTCCACTGGATGGCCAAGCAGTGTGCGTTCCCAAGGTGGGGCGGCCATGCTCTGTGCCAAGTGCTAGGGACACAGGAGGCAGCACAGCCTGCCCTCGGGAGCTGAGTGATGGAAAGGGGCCCCAGCAGGTAATGCCCTGCTCATTCCTGTGTTGCCCACAATAAGGGAGCACAGCAGGCTGCATCAATAGCAATAAGAGCTGTATCGATAGCACAGCCCTTAAGAACCAGGGCTCTGGCTGGGCGCAGTGGCTCACACCTGTAATCCCAGCACTTTGGGAGGCCAAGGCAGGCAGATAATGAGGTCAACAGATTGAGACCAGCCTGGCCAACATGGTGAAACCCTCTCTTTACTAAAAATACAAAAATTAGCTGGGCGTGGTGGCGTGCGCCTATAGTCCCGGCTACTCGGGAGGCTGAGGCAGGAGAATCGCTTGAACCCGGGAGGCAGAGATTGCAGTGAGCTGAGATCGTGTCACTGCACTCCAGCCTGGGCGACAGAGCGAGACTACATCCCAAAAAAAAAGAACCAGAGCTCTGAATTCCAGACTGGATTCTGATCCCAGCAATGACATCTTAGGCAAGAAACAAATTCTGTCTTGGTTCTCTCACATGCCCAGCAGGGAGACCGCAGATCCTCCCTCCCTGGGGTGGCTCCAGTGACCCTCAGTGTGCCCCCCAGGCACAGAGCACACACTCACCCTCACTGTGCCCATGGACAGCGTGAACCCTGGGGCAGTGAGGTGTGACATCCATGTGAAACCCCCGAGGTAAGGAGCAGGCCAGGTGAGGAGCACGTGTGGACACACTGAGTCAAACACAGCCTGAGTCCTGGGCCTCAGGGAGAGCCAGGACTGCCCAGAAGTTGGGGGATGCTCCAGGTGGGGAGGGGAGCCAGGCTGCCCCCTGGGAGCTAGCTGGAACGCCACTGAAGAGATCTCAG
This sequence comes from Cheracebus regulus, assembly GCA_963574635.1. Classification (NCBI taxonomy): domain Eukaryota; kingdom Metazoa; phylum Chordata; class Mammalia; order Primates; family Pitheciidae; genus Cheracebus; species Cheracebus regulus. Next base: position 43,127 of record CAUYQU010058151.1, read on the forward strand.
AAAGGGACCTGAATCCCAGGACTCAGTCATTTGTTATTACTTCTTTTCTCATTCTAAAAGTATATTTTCAGCTGGGCGCAGTGGCTCACGCCTGTAATCCCAGCACTTTGGGAAGCCGAGGCAGGTGGATCATTTGAGGTCAGGAGTTCGAGACCAACCTGGCCAACATGGTGAAATCCCATCTCTACTAAAAACACAAAAGTTAGCCAGGCGTGGTGGCGTGTACCTATAATCCCAGGAACCCAGGAGGCAGAGGATGCAGTCAGCCAAGATCGCACCACTGCACTCCAGCCTGAACAGAACAAGACTCCATCTCAAAAAAAAATACATATATACATAAATACATATATATATTTCTTCTATATATTCATACTTAATTTTTTCTTTCTTATGATATATAATATATATATATAAGAAATACACATTTAATATATTAAAATCCCCTTTATATATATAAGAAATACAGGCTGGGTGTGGTGGCTCACACTTGTAATCCCAGCACTTTGGGAGGCCGAGGCAGGTGGATCACCTGAGGTCACCAGTTCGAGACCAACCTGGCCAACATGGTGAAACCTCATCTCAAAAAAAAAAGAAAAAGAAAAGAAATATATATTAAATATATAAAAATATATATTATTATATAATAATAAATATATATTATATATTATCTAAATAATATATATTCCATATATTAAATATGTATTTCTTATATGATATAGACTATATTAATATATAGCATATATTAATATATAGTATACAGTATATATTAAATATTTATATTTAATATATTATATATTAAATATATACATAATATATTTATATTATATAAATATATTTACATAATATTTAATATATTAAATATATATAGAATATATTAATATATTCTATATTAAATTTAATATATAAATATATATAATATATTTAATATATATATTTTAAGAATGAAAACAAAATTAATATAGTCATACTTAATTTTGTTTTCTTTCTTAAAGAAGCCCCCAAATTGTTTAAGCCTCAATCTCGCAAAGCCTGGATCGACCCCTGAAGGAAGGGCAGCCAGACCCTTGGAAGAGGATCAACAGCTTCGAAGGAAGCCAGGTGTCGCCTGTCTCCTCCAGTGCCCAGTGCTCCCAGCCATCTCCCCGACTCTCCTGGGTGTGCTCACACTGGCCTGGCCTGCCCCAGAACCGATGAACAAACACTTGATGGGGATGAATTAAAGCGACTCATGATACAGACTCACAAGCTGGGAGGAGGGCTCCTGAAAGAATCAAGTAAGTAGCCCTCTCCACATCCACAGGGGATCACCCCCACAAACCCCAGAAAGCCGCTCCAGATTTCAGAGACCAACATTCTATAACTTTCCGTGCTGATGAATTTGGTAGTGGAAGACTACTAAATTCTGGTCCTGTTCCCTCAGTAAAAAATGTCACCAAGAGTCCTCTTGGCCCTTGTTGATTTGTAAGTGAACAAACCTGTTTCTATGTCTAGCACCATGAAGGACTAGATATCCTGAGCACATCTCCCTTTGCAAATGACCTGGATAGCCTGTGTCCAGATAGTCGTCTGATCACAGAGCTCGGCTATTAGCAGGGACTTCACTGAGGGGTATTCTCCTCCCCCTGCTCTGGGCTGCAGCTGTCATACCCCTTCTCTCTCCTGGCCTTTGCTCATGCTGTTCCCTCCACCCCAAAAGCCTTTCCCATATCCCTTCCAACCCCTTACTTACACCTATCTCTGGCTGGACATGGTGGCTCACTCCTGTAATCCCAGCACTTTGGGAGGCCAAGGTGGGAAGATTGGCCTGAGGTCATGAGTTCGAGACCAGTCTGGCCAACATAGTGAAACCCTGTATCTACCAAAAAACAAAAATTAGCTGGGCATGATGGTGCATGGCTGTAATCTCAGCTACTCAGGAGGCTGAGGCAGGAGAATTGCTTGAGCCCAGAAGGCAGAGGTTGTAATGAGTCGAGATTGTGCCACTGCATTCCAGCCTGGATGGCAGAGAGAATTCATCTCTTTTTTCTTTTTTTTATTTTGAGACAGAGTCTTCCTCTGTTGCCCAGGCTGGAGTGCAGTGGCACAATCTTGGCTCACCAGAACCTCCACCTCCCGTATTCAAGTGATTCTCCTGCCTCAGCCTCCCAAGTAGCTGGGACTACAGGCACATGCCACCAAGCCTGGCTAATTTTTTGTATATTTAGAAGAGACGGGGTTTCACCGTGTTAGCCAGGATGGTCTCAAGCTCCTGACCTCGTGATCCGCCCACTTCAGCCTCCCAAATTCCTGGCATTACAGGTGTGAGCCACCATGCCCGGCCTGAGACTTCATCTCAAAACAAAAACAACCAAAGACAAAAACCCTATACCTATCTCCCTTAGCCAACTCCCACCCCCTTTAGGGGAGCCCTTGATGATTCTCCAGGACTAAAAGAGGTGCCTCTCCTAAGGCCGGCACTTCCTCATCACAGCACGGCTCATCCGCTGACTGTAACTGCTCGCCCTGTTCCGGCCCACCAGCCAGACATGTAGACCTGGACTGTGAGCTCCCTAGGAGCAGGACTCATGCCTTATGTATCCAGCACCAGCCAGGGCCCACAGTAGGCATCAACACAGGTGTTAAGAGAATGACACCAACCTGCCTGCACGTGGGAGAGGAGACGGCGGGCGGCATAAGAAACCCTCCCCTGCAACATTCACCACTTTTCCCAGGACCAGACCTGAAGTCCAAGCTGCAGACCAGAGTCTGAGCCCCATGCATTCTATGGCGGGGAACAGATAGGGGGAGTTCTGACCCCTTGGACTGGTGTTGCCCCGTTATAATCCAGGACCATTCCAGGCCCACCTGGAGGTCAGATCCCAGGGAGCCTGTGGCGTGAGGGCCCCTGGTAGGGATCCTAGGAGGTGGAATGCTCAGGCACCACTCCATCTCTGCCTCTGGTGCCCACCCTCAGGATAAAGTGTCCCCAGGCTAAGGATGGTTGGCATATGGCATTGCCAAGCCTTCCAGGCAAGGGGAGAGAGAGCTGGTTCCAGTCCTGACTTTGTCATCATTACTGTGTGCCCTCCAATAAGTCCCTGCCCTCCTTGGGCTTCCAAACTGTCATTTGTGATCAGACACTACATGACCTCCTGGTCCCTTGGAGCCCTGATGCCCTGTGTCCTGGGCCCTGGCCCAAGCTGAGGAGAAGGGATGGAAGCCCCTCTCCCTTCACAGGCCATGCATCCCCCCAGGCAGAGAAGCAGACAATGGAGGCAAGCTGGCACTACCTCCAGACTGACTCTGTGCTGACTCATCTCCCAAAACACCGCTGTCCCACCCCCTCCAAGGCCAGCCCCAGCCCAGAGAGCCTGGAAGGCCCTGTTGGTACCGCAGTCTGGGTGGGGGTGCTCAGACCCTGCCAAGGACACAGAACAGGCCCCTCCTGACCAGCACCTGCTGCTGGGCTGCTGTGTTCCCTGGGAAGTTCCTGGGAAACTCTAGAATAATATATGCAACCTAAGCACAGGATCAGAGACAGGACCCAGCTACGCCCTTCTTCTCACAGATGATGGAGTCACGTGGGAATTCAGTGGTGTGACAGGATGGTGACAAGCCCTTCTGGTTATGCTGCTTCTGGCCCCGGCTGCCCTTCAGGGCTTCTCCCAAGAGAAGCCAACTCCTCGTCTCACATGGGGTACGCCTCTCCCTCCTTTCTCCCCTTTCCGGAAAAGGTCATATCAGAGAAGAGCAGCTCACTGCCTCACAGCCACAGGAAAGCTCGAGAGACAGAGGGCCGGGGGAGGGGAGGAGTTACCAGGTGAATAAATAACTCTGGAAGCTAACAGCAAAAAAGAATTTGATATATTTTCATAAGAACATGCAAAGAAATAAGAAATATGAAAATGTGCCAGGCATGGCTGCTCACTTTGGGAGGCCAAGGCAGGTGGATCATGTGAGGTCAGGAGTTCCAGACCAGCTTGGCTAACAGGGTGAAACCCCATTTCTACTAAAAATACAAAAAGTTAGCCGTGGGTGGTGCCAGGCGCCTGTAATCCCAGCTACTCCGGAGGCTGAGGCAGAAGAATCACTTGAACCCAGGAGGCAGAGGTTTCAGTGAGCCGAGATCACGCCATTGCACTCTAGCCTGGGCAACAAGAGTGAAACTCTGTCTCAAAAAAAAAGACAGAAAATGTGTAAAATGCTCCCACAGTTCCAGTTTATAAAAATTAATCAAGCGTACATCTCACATACTTATAATATGTACATAGTCCTATATGTATATTATCATTTTTCTAAAAAGCCTCCACCAGCGGAGCCCAGTGGGGAGCTGAAATTCACTCCCCGCCATCAGCAATCAGGACAGGCACAGGGATCTGAGGCAACGTCCTGCTTTTGCTGCGATGGCATCAGCAAGGCCCAATGGTGAACTCAACACCTAATCCCACCCAGACCTGTGTGCTACACCTAAACAGGGGAAACGCCCTGTAAAAAAAAAGAAGACAGAAGAGGATCTAGAACCTCCCAACACAATACCCAAAATGTCCAGGAGACAACTGAAAACCACTCATCCTACCAAGAACAGGTAAAATGAATGAGAAGAGGCAATCCACATGCAGCGCCGAGATGCCGCAGATTGGAGGATTATCTAACATGGATTTTTAAACAGTCACAAAAATGCTTCAATTTGCAATTATGAACATGCTTAAAACACATTGAAAAAAATAAAAAGTCTCAGCAAAGACATACAAGACACAAAGGAAAACAACTGGAAGTTTTAGAACTAAAAAATACAGGTCTGGTATAGTGGCTCACGCCTATAATCCCAGCCCTTTGGGAGGCCGAGGCAGGTGGATCACGAGGTCAAGAGATCTAGACCATCCTGACCAACATGGTGAAACCCCGTCTCTACTAAAAATACAAAAAAATTAGCCAGGCGTGGTGGTGCATGCCTGTAGTCCCAGCTACTTGGGAGGCTAAGGCAGGAGAATTGCTTGAAACTGGAAAACGGAAGTTGCAGTGAGCTGGGATTGGGCCACTGCACTCCAGCCTGGCAATAGAGCGAGACTCTATCTCAAAAAAAACATACATAATCTGCACATTCTGCATATGTACCCCAGAACTTAAAGTATAATACAAAATATATATGTAATCTGTCACAGGAGTAGAGGGAAAAAGAAAAAAAATTAAGAAAGAAAAATACAACATAAATAACTCAGCATGAATATGACTATAAGAGAGGGGGAAAATCAGTGAACTTGAACATAAAACCATAGAAATTACTCAATAGCAACAACAGAAAAAATACACTGAAAAGAAATGAACATGGCAGGCCACAGTGGCTCACGCCTGTAATCCCAACACTTTGGGAGGCCAAGGTGGGTGGATCACTTGAGGTCAGAAATTCAAGACCAGACTGGCCAACATAGTAAAATCCTGTCTTTACTTAAAAAAAAAACAAAAAAAAAAAAACAAAAAAAAAAACAACATTAGCCAGGCATAAGTGGTGCACGTCTATAATCCCAGCTACTCAACAGGCTGAGGCAAGAGAATCACTTGAACCCAGGAGGCAGAGGCTGCAGTGAGCTGAGATCACACCTCTGCACTCCGGCCTGGGTGACAGAGCATGATCCTGTTCCAAAAAATAAAAAATAATAACAATAAATGAACAGAGCCCCAGGGACCTGTGGGTCTACAACAAAATATCTAACGTTTGTATGATTGGAGTTCAAGGAGAGGAGAAAGGATGTGGGTCTGAAAAAGAACTCAAAGAAATAATGGCTGAAAACTCTCCAAATCTGAAAAAAAGATACTAAATTACAGATCCAAGAAGCTGAAAAAATCCCAAATAGGATGAACCCAAAGAAATCTACATCAAGCCTCATCATTAAGAGGCCAAGGCAAGTGGATCACTTGAGGTCAAGAGTTCGAGACCAATCTGGCCAACATCGTGAAACCCCGTTTCAACTGAAAATACAAAAATTAGCCGGGTGTGGTGGCACACGCCTGTAGTCCCAGCTACTCTGAAGGCTGAGGCAGGAGCATCGCTTGAACCCAGGAGGCAGAGGTCGCGGTGAGCTGAGATTGCGCCACTGCACTCCAGCGTGGGTGACAGAGAAAGACTCCATCTCAGAAAGAAAAAAAAAAAGATATGATAATCAAAGTTTAGAAAACTAAAGGCAAAGAGAAAGTCTTGAAAGCAGCTACAGATAAACATCCCATTGTCTATAGAGAAACACAATACAAGTGAGAATGGATTTCTCATCAGAAGGCATGGACAACCAAGAGAATGGCAGATGTTTCCAATGTTGAAAGAAAAAAAAAGTCTATTAACCCAGCAGTCTATATTTTTCAAAAATAACGATGAAATCAAGACACTGTTAGGTAAAGAAAACTAAGAGAATTTGTCACCATCAGATCCACCTAGAAAAGAATGGCAAAGGGCAGGCTAGTCGTGGTGACTCATTCCTGTAATCCTAGCACTTAGGGAGGCTGAGGCAGGATGTTATCTTGAGGCCAGGAGTTTGAGACTGTGCAGCATAGCAAGACTCTGGTCTCTAAAAAAGCAACATTTTTTTTTAATTAGCTGGATGTGGTGATGCACACTGTTGGTCTCAGCTACTTGGGAGGCTGAGGTAGGAGGATTGCTTGAGCCCAGGAGTTTGAGGCTGCAGTGAGCCATGATCACACCATTGTACTCCAGCCTAGGTAACAAAGTGAGACTGTGACAAAGAAAGAAAGAAAGGAGAGAGAGAGAAAGATAACAAGAGAGAAAGAGAGAGAGAGGAGAGGCAGACACTAAGGAAAGTACTTCAAACAGAAAGGCGGTGACAAAAGAAGGGAACCACAGCATGGCTACCCAAGGAAGAAGGCCAGCAGGTGAGGACAGGCATCTGGATCACAGCCTGAGAGAGCTGTTGCTCCAAGCACAGAAGGAAAATGCCAAATCTGTGTGGAAATCTGTTCTCCTCATCACCCTGTGGGAGGGATGCCAGCCAATCACAGCCCATACAGAGGAAAGACGACATGAGGGGTCAGGATTCTAAACCACATCATGTGAGCAACAGTGAAGACATAAAGAGGACTCAGAGGCAAACACGAGGGCTCTATTCCACCAGTGGTGGGATAACCAGCCACGTGGGATTGAGCTTGACCCTGTGGCTTGTATACTAATTAACAGGAGGGTAGGAGGACAGACTTCTTAACAAGTGGCTCTAACAAAAGGCTTTCCATTCATAGAGGTGTTCAAAAAGCCAGACAGCAGCAACCTTCCAGGACATTTCATAGGGATCAGGCTCTTTCCACCCCAATCTCCCCATCCCACCAAGAACCTTTCTAGCTCAGGGACCCTGGAATATGGAGGACATGTAAGACACAGTCCCCTGCCTGCTAGGTGGCTCCTATGTTCTATTCCAGCTATAGTCTGGAATCATGCCTTTGGCCAGACCTCCCTCAGGGCCAGTGAGAATCTCCAGCCCAGCCATTCTCCAAGTGTGTCTTGTGTAACAAATGAAGACTGTGGAAAGAAATAATAGATTCTATGGTAGGGGAAGTTCAGAAAACCTGGGCTTCAATAATGCTGAGGCTGGGTCTGAAGGTGGTGCGTTATCTCAGTTATAACAGTTAGTGACACATCAACTCCTCGTTCTACTCTTTCCCCTCTTCTCACCACTGCACTTGACTAGTCTAAATAAATGATATTGGCCAGGCGCAGTGGCTCATGCCTGTAATCCCAGCACTTGGGGAGGCCGAGGTAGGCGGATGGCCTGAGCACAGGAGTTTGGTGACAAAAGAGCAAAATCGCTCTAGGCAACATGGTGAAACCCCATCTCTACTAAAATACAAAAAAATTAGCCGGGCATGGTGGCATGTGCCTGTAATCCCAGTTACTCAGGAGGCTGAGGCAGAAGAATCACTTGAGACTGGGAGGCGGAGGTGGCAGTGAGCTGAGATCATGCCACTGCACTCCAGCTTGGGCAATGGAGTGAGACTCCATCTCAAAAAATAAAATATGAATAAATAAATAAATAATACTGAACTCATTTCTTACCTATCCCTCGTCTCAGGGCCTTTAATATACACTGTGTATTACGATGTTCCAATAAAAGGTAGAGTATGAAGCAATTTCCAAATCTATATGACCATATAAACCTGTTTGTTCATAAAATATCTCTTAAGATCAGAGTTTTCAAGAACACACATTACAAAACTCTACAAAACTCTGCTCTAATCTGTTTCAAAGTTTCCAAAGCAACTAGCCCAGAACTTGAGCACAAATAACACATTTATCATTCAATTCAAATAATATTTTACTTCTCAGAACCATCAAG
>CAUYQU010058152.1:0-37473 GCA_963574635.1 Cheracebus regulus
AACCCGGGAGGCGTGGTTTGCCGTGGGGCCAGTCTGGGGCATTGCAACCCAGCGTGGGCAATTCGCGCAAAAAGTGTATCTAAAAAAAAAAAAAAAAAAAAAAAAAAGCCAGGCGCAGTGGCTCAGGCCTGTAATCCCAGCTCTTTAGGAGGCCGAGGCAGGTGGATTACTTGAGGTCAGGAGTTTGAGACCAGCCTGGCCAACATGGTGAAACCCCGTTTCTACTACAAATACAAAATTAGCTGGGTGTGATGGCATGTGCCTGTAATCCCAGCTACTTAGGAGGCTGAGGCAGGAGAATCGCTTGAACCCTTGAGGCAGAGGTTACAGTGAGCCGAGATTGAGCCACTGCACTCCAGCCTGGAAAACAAGAGTAAGAGAGTAAGACTCCGTCTAAAAACAACAACAACAACAACATGAAGCAAACAGATTGACTATGTATTAACTAACAAAAAGAAGGAGGAAAAAATCTGAAATAATCTGAAATTCTATAAATAGCAAGGTAACATTCTAAGTGGCTGATTCAACCACATTTATCCTCTCTACTGCAAACCTCCCAGCTTCAGAAGCGTTACTTTAAAAGTTAATTCTCCCACACACTTTACATCAAAATTAGGTCATACCTGCATCCCCGCCAAGAATGGCCAAGAATGAGTGCACTTGAACAAAAGGATACAGTTTGTAAGAAAGAAAAAGAAAAAAGATGATATATTTATGGCTAAAGAGGTTACTTGGCAGCAATTTCAGGCTCTTAGTCCACTCTTGGCAAAGAGAAACAGAAGTTGCTTATCTTTTTCAAAGATTTGTTTCCTTTTTTCCCCTTCAACTGGGACTCTGTCCTTGATTTTGTCAAAAGGAAAATTGGTAAGAACTAAGAAACTTGATTTTTATTCCCCTCACTTGCTACCTTCCTGACTGTCTCTGTTCCCAAGCAAGTCAATTAATAGGAAAGTTGGGATTTGGGGTTTGAATTTAATCCTGGTCTATAATGAGCCTACGTTTTTCTCTGTAGGAATGGACCTTCAGTTCCAACTGTGGACACATTAAATCATCCAGATTTTACTAGAAGTCTCTTATATCCACCAGTGCATGGCTCCTAATCCACAAACTTGATTCATCTCATCTCCCTCCACCTCCTTTTTTGTCATTTAAATGGATATGCACTTTTCTTTTTTCCCCCACCGAGATGGAGTTTCGCTCTTGTTGCCCAGGCTGGAGTGCATTGGCACAATCTGGGCTTACTGCAACCTTCACCTCCCACGTTCAAGCAATTCTCCTGCCTCACCTTCCAAGTAGCTGGGGTTACAGGCACCTGCCACCTCGACTGGCTAAGTTTTGGATTTTTAATAGAAACGGGGTTTCACCATGTTGGCCAGGCTGATCTCAAACTCCTGACCTTAGGTGATCCACCTGCCTCGGCCTCCCAAAGTGCTGTGATTATAGGTGTGAGCCACCACACCTGGCCACAAAAATTTGAGATAAGTGATCATAACAGCAGGCCAGCCTGTAATGCTCTAGGTGAAATATGGTTTACACCCTAGATCTACAGGACACAAACCAATAAGCATGGAGAGACGGACACAGTGGCTCACACCTGTAATCCCAGCACTGTGGGAGGCTGAGGCAGGCAAATAACTTGGAGCCCAGGAGTTTGAGACCAGCCTGGGCGACACAGGGAGACCCTGTATCTACAAAAAAAAAATTTTTTTTTTGAGACAGAATCTCACTCTGTCGCCCAGGCTGGAGTGCAGTGGCGCGATCTTGGCTCACTGCAGCCTCTGCCTCCTGGATTCAAGTGTTTCTCCGGCCTCAGCCTCCAGAGTTAACTGTGATTACAGATACACGCAACCACGCCTGGCTAATTTTTCTATTTTTAGTAGAGATGGGGTTTCACCATGTTGGCCAGGCTGGTCTCGAATTCCTGACCTCAGGTGATCCGCCCGCCTTGGCCTCCCAAAGTGCTGAGATTACAGGCGTGAGCCACCACATCCGGCCTAAGCATTTAGATCCGTAATATTTATATAAACAATTGACTGTGTTTGTAACTAAAAATTAACCCTGCTTACTTATGACAGGCTTTTCCTTACAAGAACTCTGTTTTTAAAAAATTGATTACGTCAGTAATTTCCTTCCATGCCTGTGATATTGACAGGTAACATGCTTATTTTACAAAGACTGAAAGGTAGAGAAATCATCTCCAAAGAGGCCGCTAACCCATCAGTGCATAGAACAGAGACCAGAGATCTAGTGACCAGATGAGCCCTGACAATCAACCAGCTGACTCTCTCTCTCTCTCACACACACACGCACACACACACACACACACACACACACTCTACACCAACAGACTTTTGAGGTTGGAGATACCATGTTCGATCACAATCCAGTCTTCCGGTCCCCTTTTTACTTTTCCATTACTGGTCATTTCTCCAATGTGCTTAGCTTTCAACAAAACAGCATAAATAATTTAAACCATCATAAAAAGCAATATACATACAGAAGGATGGAAGATTTAGAGACTCTGCTGGAAACCAGCAACACCACGTTTCCTTTATTCATCCTGGGATCCCACAGGGGTTGGAAATGATGGAAGCAAAGCTCTTCCTGGTGTTTCTTTATTCTCCCAAGAGTGGCTTATAGCATTTGGGGGCAGGGAAAAAAGGCTGAGCTGCAGTGATTTCAATGAGAGGCTGTGTGGTTGCAGGATAGTAACGTAACCTCTCTGAATTTCTGTTTCTTCATCTATAGAGCGAGTATCTACCACAAAGTTCTAGGGATTATTAGATGGAGGAGTTTTTTTGTTTGTTTGTTTGTTTTTGAGATGGACTCTCAGTCTGTTGTCTAGGCTGGAATGCAGTGGTGCAATCTCACCTCACTGCAACCTCTGCCTCCTGGTTCAAGTGATTCTCCTGCCAAGTAGCTGGGATTACAGGTGTACACCACTACACTCAGCCAATTTTTGTATTTTCAGTAGAGATGGGGTTTCATCATGTTGGCCAGGCTGGTCTCAAACTCCTGACTTCACATTATCCACCCACCTTGGCCTCCCAAAGTGTTGGGTTTACAGGCATGAGCCACCGCTCACAGCCAGATGGAGTTGTAACCTACAGCACTGAAGTAGAGAGGACAGAACAGAGAGGGCGGTGGATGAAACCGAGAAACCACATAGAGACTGAGAAATCCTGAGGAGAAAGAGGCATTTGGGTTCCGGGAGAGAAGGTGGCGGCAGCCTGGAGGAGGGGAAGCTGAGAGAGGCTGTCGTGTCTTCTGCCTGCCTCCATTACTCCTAGTCCTCCACCTCTCACAAGCAACCCAGGGTGTAGGAGGAATTTCAGGGAGGCACAGATGCCTGGCTGCGTTGAGAGGAGCAGAGAGATGGCCAACATCGGTAGACAGGCTGACCCAAAGTGTTCCCTTCTCTGCATTTCCTGAGAACCAGCCGATTAAAACAAACGTAAGGCCAGGCACGGTGGCTCACACCTGTAAACTCAGGAGTTTGGGAGGCCAAGGCGAGCAGATCACTTGAGTCTAGGAGTTGGAGACCAGCCTGGGCAACGAAACTCCATCTCTATGGTAAAATACAAAAATTAGGCTGGGCACAGTGGCTCATGCCTGTAATTCCATCACTTTGGGAAGCCAAGACTTGTGGATCCCCTGAGGTCAGGAGTTCGAGACCAGCCTGGCCAACATGACAAACCTCCCTTCCTACTAAAAATACAAAATTAGCCAAGTGTGGTGGTGCATGCCTGTAATCCCAGCTACTTAGGAGTCTGAAACAAGAGAATCTCTTGAACTCGGGAGGTGGAGGCTGCAGTGAGTCAAGATCATGCCACTGTATTCCAGCCTGGGTGAGACAGAGTGAGACTCACCCAGCGTTTGTTATTTATTTATTTATTTATTTAGAGACACTGTTTGTTGCCCAGGCTGAAGTGCAGTGGTGCGATCTTGGCTCACTGTAGCCTCCGCCTCCTGGGTTCAAGCAATTCTCCTGCCTCAGTCTCCTGAGTAGCTGGGACTATAAGTGCATGCCACCATGCTCAGCTAATTTTTGTATTTTTAGTGGAGAAGGGATTTCACCATGTTGGTCAGGATGGTCTTGATCTCCTGACCTCGTGATCCACCCGCTTCGGCCTTCCAAAGTGCTGGGCTTACAGGTGCGAGCCACCGCGCCTGGCAGAACTCTGTTCTTTAAAGACCAAGATTACATTCTCACTTACAAAACTTCAATTTGGTTCCACCACATCCTGACTACTACCGTATAGTTTTCTCTATTCTTTCATTCCCCCCTTCCCATTCCTTTATTGTACGTAAAGTAACTGGTATATGCGCACAAGCATATTGCATTCCTTTTTAACTAAACAGCCAGTGGTATGTTTTGATTGACATCAAGTGGAGACGGAATGGGGAAAACACTCATTTTGTGAAAATACCCCCTTTCTCCACGAGTGGCATGCTCATTCAGCTCTTCTCTTTATATTCCAGTAAATTATTTTGCTCTCACTGTTAAAACACACACACACACACACACACACACACACACACACACACACACACACATAAAAATCCTTGTGGCCGGGTGCGGTGGCTCATGCCTGTAATCCCAGCACTTTGGGAGGCCACCAAATGTGATTGAGAGATTTTTGTTACAAACTCAAAAAGTGCTTTCTTTCTTTCTTTTGAGACACAGTCTTGCTCTGTTGCCCAGGCTGGAGTGCAGTGGCACAATCTTGGCTCACTGCAACCTCTGCCTCCCGGGTTCAAGAGATTCTCCTGGCTCAGCCTCCCATGTAGCTGGGACTACAGGCACCCACCATCATGCCCGGCTAATTTTTGTAGTTTTTGTAGAGACAGGGTTTCACCATGTTGGCCAGATGGTTTCGATCTCTTGATCTCGTGATCTGCCTGCCTCAGCCTTCCAAAGTGCTGGGATTATAGGCATGAGCCACAGTGCCCGGCCCCAGAATTATTAATACTGTGGACCAGTGACTCCTATGAATTATTACTACTATGGACCAGTGACTCCTATAGGGTACCATAGTATTAATAATTCACTTTTTAAACAGGAGCATTCAAAATGGGTTTCCCATACCTGTCCCGTCATTTCATGTGTTGCTTGTGTGTGTGGACATGGTGTTTGTGTGTGCACGTGGTGTGTGTTTGCACGTGTGTGTACATGGTGTGTATGCATGTGTGTGTGTGTGCACATGGTTGTGTACATGTGTGTGTGCACACGTGTGTACATGGTGTGTGCACATGATTGTGTGCATGTGGTGTGTGTGCACACATGTATACATGTGGTTGCATGCATGTGGTATGTGTATATGTGGTGTGTGTGCACATGTGTGTACATGGTGTGTGTGCACATGGTTGTGTGCATGTGGTGTGTGTGCACATGTGTGTCTATATGGTGTGTGTGCATGTGATGTGTATGTGTGCATGTGTGTGTAGGTAAGTTGTATCTTTCATGAATAGATCTTTAGATCCAGAAGATTAACACTCAAGGAACTACATTTACAGAATCCCAGAAGAGATTAAATCATTCCACTAATATATTTGCCCGGCACACTTATAGGTGCTGTGGACACAGAAAAAAATTAAAATCTCTGCCCTCACTGGGCTTACATTCTGGTGGCTGGGAGAGACTGTAAACCAGTATATAATAGATACAGCATGTTAGATAGTGGCAAACGCCAAGGAGAAAATGCAAAGAAAGGGAATAGCAAGGGATGGCAAGGTTAGGTGAATAAATTACCATTTTAAATAGGGTGGACTCCCCAAGGTGATATTTGAGTAAAGATCTAAAGCAAATAAAGGAGTGACTGACCCATATGTCTGTCTGTGGGAAGAGGATTCCTCGTAGAGAAAGGAGTAAGACTAGTCCCCTTGCAGGGGTGGAGAGCAGTGAGGCCAGGATGGCTGAGTGGCTGCAGTGAGGGCAAGAGTTGAAGGAGATGGGATCAGAGAGAATGGGGTGGGAGTGTTTTGCCTTCCAGCCTATTGTAAGGATTTATTTTATTTTATTTTAGATGGAGTCTCGCTCTGTCACCCAGGCTGGAGCACAGTGGTCAGATCATAGCTCATTGCAACCTTGAATTTCTGGGCTCAGGAGATCCTTCCACCTCAACCTCTGGAAATGCTGAGACCACAGGTGCATACCACCACACCTGGCTTTAAGGTTTTTCCTCCCTCTTTCTTTTTTTGAGATAGGGTTTCACTTTGTCATCCAGGCTGGAGTATAGTGGTACAGTCTTAGCTCACTGCAACCTCCACCTCCCAGGTTCAAGTGATTCTCATGCCTCAGCCTCCCATGTAGTTGGGATTACAGGCACCGGACACCAGGCCCAGCTAAGTTTTGTATTTTTAGTAGAGACAGGGTTTCACAATGTTGGCCATGCTGGTCTCGAACTCCTGACCTCAGGTGATCCGCCTGCCTCGGTCTCCTAAAGTGCTGGGATTACAGGCATGAGCCACCGTGCCCGGCCGAGCAGAGAGATTTGTGGACAGATTGGACATAGAAGGAGAGCACAACAGCGGAGTGAAGGATGACTCAAAGGTTTGTGGCCTGAACAACTTGGAAGGATGGAGTTGTCATTTACTGTGATGAGGAGACTAAGAGGAGCAGGCCCAGGGGGATGTGTATGGAGTTCAGGTTGGGACATATTAAGTCTGAGAGTCTTCTTTTTTTTTTTTTTTTGAGATGGAGTCTTGCTCAGTCGCCAGGCTGGAGTGCAGTGGTGGAATCTCGGCTCACTACAACCTCCACCTCCTGGGTTCAAGCAATTTTCCTGCCTCAGCCTCCCGTGTAGCTGGGACTACAGGTGCAAACCACCACATCCCGCTAATTTTTCTACTTTTAGTAGTTACGGGGTTTCACCACGTTGGCGAGGATGGTCTTGATCTCTTGACTTCGTGATCTGCCCACCTTGGCCTCCCAAAGTGCTGGGATTACAGGCGTGAGCCACCATGCCCAGCCCTGAGGGCCTTTTAGTGATCTGAGATGCCCAGGGTGTGCAGCACAGGAAAGAAGTGGGGCTTGAGATACACATTTGGGATCAACATGAGTGGCTAGTAATGAATGAAAGCCGTGAGATTGAAGTTATCTAATCATTTCAAACAGGGGTTAGGTCTAGAGCTGACCTCAAGGCCAAAGTCCCTTCCAGAATGTTCTGCTGCCTCTCTTTGGGCATTCTGAGTTATTCTGAACTTGTAGATTCTGGAACGCTGCCATAGAGCAGGAGTGGGGAAGAGATGAGGCTGGAAAGGCCAAATGGCCTAGATTCACGTGCCAGCTACACTACACAGTGGTTGTGGAGGATTAATACATGTAAGAGTGGCTTGCACATAGAATAGGCTCACACATGCAGATTATCATCACCTACTCAGAATGACTTTCTTCACCCACACTAGCTGATACCAGCATCAAGCTCACAGGCCACTACATCTCCTTCAATCAAAAACGTACCTTGGCCGGGCGCGGTGGCTCACGCCTGTAATCCCAGCACTTTGGGAGGCTGAGGTGGGTGGATCACGAGGTCAAGAGATCGAGAGCATCCTGGCCAACATGGTGAAACCCCATCTCCACTAAAAGTACAAAAAATTAGCCGGGCATGGTGGTGCGTGTCTGTAGTCCCACCTACTCGGGAGGCTGAGGCAGGAGAATTGCTTGAAACCGGAAAACGGAAGTTGCGGTGAGCTGGGATTGTGCCACTGCACTCCAGCCTGGCGAGTGAGTGAGACTCTGTCTCAAAAAAAAAAAAAAAACATACCTTGAGGCTGGGCTTGGTGGCTCATGCCTGTAATCCCAGCACTTTGGGAGGCCGAGTTAGGCGCATCACTTGAGGTCAGGAGTCTGACCTCAGACCAGCCTGGCCAACATGGTGAAACTCCGTCTTTACTTACAGGAAAAAAACAAAAAGACCGGAGGTGGTGGTGCGTGTCTGTAATCCCAGCTACTCAAGAGGCTAAGGCAGGAGAATCGCTTGAATCTGGGAGGCAGAGGTTGCAATGAGCCAAAGTCGCACCACTGCACTCCAGCCTGGGTGACAGAGTGAGACTCTGAAAAAAACCAACCAACCAACCAAGCAAAAAAGGTACCTGGTCAAATGAGGCCTATTCATGTCACTTTCACCCCAACCAAAATGCTGTGAAATTCACTACTTGATGTACCAAACCCAGAGGTTACAAAAAGTGAACAATGTGCTCAGCTTTTTTTCAAGATATTCGATCAACATCTTTTTAAAACCTACACCACACTGAGCCACAACACACGGCAGAAGTTATTTTAATCGTCTTTCTCTCAAGGATCATTTCTCTTCTGCCGATCTGATTAATTGACAATCTTCCCTTTAGTCAAGACCTCCTTTTAATATATTTTGGGATTTATTTCAATATCCACAATTAACAGACTGCAGACAAACACAAAACAGCAACTCTTGAGACTGTAAAAATAGAAACCCAAACCATCTTCCTTCCCCCTAGAGATAGTACAGGCAGGAGACTGACTGCATCTCTGTCCTACCCAGCAGGTCCTTGAAACCTCTGAATTATTCAAAATGACAAGTGCATATGGTGGTATAAAGCAGCATGTTATTACATTCAGTGGGGACAACTGGGGGATTAAAGTCAGAGTTTGGAATCTGGAGGGAGAGGAGACAAGCAGTCCACACTGGTGAGAGAAACAAACAAAATCAGGCAAGAGGCCAGTAGTATCATAATTCTATAGGCGCCAAACTTAGATATGTAAGTTTAGTAAAAAGTGAACTCAAGGCCAAGCGTTGTGGCTCATGTCTGTGATCCCAGCACTTTGGGAGGCCGAGGTGGGCAGATCACGAGGTTGAGATCAAGACCATCCTGGCCAACATGGTGAAAAACCACCTCTACTAAAAATATGAAAATTAGCTGGGCATGGTGGCGTGCACCTGTAGTCCCAGCTACTCGGGAGGCTGAGGCAGGAGACTTGCTTGAACCTGGGAGGCGGAGGTTGCAGTGAGTTGAGATCGCACCACTGCACTCCAGCCTGGGCAACAAAGTGAGACTGTCTCATAAAAAAAAGAAAAAAGAGGCGGCCGTCACCTAAGCAAAGCTGCCAAAATGAAGTTCAATCCCTCTGTGACTTCCGACCAAAGCAAGAATCGCAAAAGGCATTTCAATGCACCTTCCCACATTCGCAGGAAGATTATGTCCTCCCCTCTTTCCAAAGAGCTGAGACGGAAGTACAACGTGCTATCCATGCCCATCCGAAAGGCTGATGAAGTTCAGGTTGTACGAAGACACTGTAAAGTCAGCAGACTGGCAAACTAGTCCAGGTTTACAGGAAGAAATATGTAACCTACACTGAACAGGTGCAGCAGGAAAAGGCTAATGGCACAACTGTCCACGTAGGCATTCACCCCAGCAAGGTGGTTATCACTAGGCTAAAACTGGACAAAGACTGCAAAAAGATCCTTGAACAGAAAGCCAAATCTCGCCAAGTAGGAAAGGCAAAGGGCAAATATAAGGAAGAAACAATTGAGAAGATGCAGGAATAAAGTAATCTTATGTACAAGCTTTGATTAAAACTTGAAACGAAGAGGAAAAAAAAAAAAGAAAAAAATGTAATTGACACTCGATATTAACATCACACTCTTCTAAAAAAAAAAAAAATTAAAAAAATTAAAAAACAACCCTAGAATAAGAGTATTGTCTTCCTAGAGGATGAAACCCTCAATGTCAACGCCTCGAAGCACCTGGCGTGTGGGCGATGCCATCTCAGTGCTTGCGGTTATTACTGCTATTTGCTGTTCTTACACGAGCTGATAGAAATGGTTGCCTAAACTGGAGAGCCTAAGACAAACGCCAATAAAATGGGCTGGATTTGAGGAAGAATCTTGAAGGTCTGGGAAGATACTTAAGATACGGCAGGGAAACTCAAGAAAGGCGGAAGACTGGATATGACCAAGCTTACCCCTAGAATCAGCGAACAGTGAAACGAGAACCAAATGTAGCATTGAGATTGACACGACAGAGAAAGTTTTCTTTTAAAAATAGCAACTCCTAATTGGAACCAGGCAAGATAATTCACCACATGCAAACTCATTTGGCTCTTGTTTACACACCCACCCTGTCCCTTTTTTTCCACAAAAAAGAATACACTCAAAGAAGATTTCTTCTGAATGTGTATCACCATTTATTGTAGTTTGCGTTAGGAATTGAACAGAGGACATTGTCTGTGGAGGGGGAAAAAAGGAAAAGAAAAAAGAAAGTATGTTTTTTAATAGACTTAATTTCTTCAAAAACACTTTATGGTTTCAAATCCTTTTTTACCCCAAAGGAAATTCAAGAATTCAAGTATGTTAAGTAGGGAGCAGTAATACAAAAAGTCTTATACTTGTGTGTGCATGTGGCTGTGTTTGTCTGTGTGTTTAAACTGGCAGACATACTCCCACATCCCTGCACCCTCTTTTGCTTTGGTAAGGCCAAACACATCATACAAATGACCTGCCTCAAACTCACACACCCAAGGGTTGAGGAATTCAATTACCTCCAGGGTATGACTGTAAAGGTTTCGAACTGTCATGTAGCATTAAAAAAAAAACCCAACCCTCATCTCCCCAAAATACCATAAGTCACATAAGTCCTGATACACTTATACCCCTTAGATTTTGCTGCAACTGCTCCTCAGATTCCTAAGAGAGGGCTTATTATAAGGACCAGAGCAGCAAGATTTTCTTTATTTTGTTTAGAATAAAAAAATCTTAAAGGGACGTTTCAAAAGAAAAAAAAAACTGAAATTCAAATTCTGAAAATATCTTGCCTTTTTTATTAATCATGTCATCTAACACCAATTAAAAAAACAAATATGTGAATATGATATAAAAATACGATCCCAGGATTAACACTTGGTAGCAGGCACAGTTATCTCACAGAATATATGTTTGGAGGGCCAGGAAAGGAGTTTATTTTTGTTTTTGCTTCTCTTAAAAAAATCCACAGCAGTGCAAGTAGGGTCAGGAGGGGGAAAGAGGGGAGAAAAGATTCTTTAGCAGCAAAATGTCCAAGGTTCTCTAATCACAATCAAATCAACGGATATTGGATTAAAAAAGAATTCATGAAGGGATGCTGCCCAGACCCATTAGCCATCACTAAAAGACTTCTGTTGCCCCAAACTGTGACATACGAAGGACGTGCTTTATTACACACGCAACCATGAAACTTGTCCCTTAAGCTTTTGACTGTGTTTGTCACTTAAATATATGTACAGGAATCGGGCTCCTCTTCTCATCCATGTCCTTTCAGGTCTCAGTGTTTGCTGGCTCTGGGTGGGCCTGGGGTGGTTTGCCACATTTGGCCTCCAACACGTGAACAGCAGCTTCGCCGCGGCGGCTGCTTCTGCTTCTGCTTCTGCTCGCTTCATTGGCCTTGGCTGTGTCTAGCAGAGGGTGGGCGGTGGGGATGGTTTAGTGATCGCTGTTCTGTTTCTCTCTCATCCACGCCTGAATCTGCTCTTTCAGTTCTGGCACTGAGAAAAGAAAAAAAAGGAGGATTAATGCCCTAGATGGGAGGGCTATTCCTGAGAGAGGATGCTTGTCGCTCTGTATAAATGGGAAGAAAAGGCCATTCATTCCTTCATTGAGCCGAAGACGGCAGAGGAATGGGGCATGAGAGGGAAGGACTGCAGGGAAAAAGGGCCAAGAGTGTTTTGGGTCTTTTCTACAGAGTGTCATAAAGCAGGTAGTTTCTGGATTTAATAAATTTCCCTTCTGCTTCATCTCCGATATGCGGCTTGGGCTCTGTCTCCGGGCACTGATGCCAGCGCTGCGCCTCAAACCGTGCCCTCCTCTACCTGGTTCCAGCATGCTCTCTGTCAGCGTCTGCCGGTTGAAGGGGTCCGTGGGGGAGTTGAGCAGGTGCCGCAGGATGATGGCGCGGTCCATGATGGTGCCGGAGGGCAGTCGCACGGGGTCAGTCATGAGGGTGTCCATCAGAGGGTCTGCAGGGACAAAGTAAAGCAAACTCTTAGCTAATAAGAGAGCCCAGAGCTGAAAAAGAAAACAAAACAAAGCCCCTTCTACCAGCGAAAAATCCATCCAAAGGAACAGCAATCAAAGGGCCCTGTGAGGCCCCCAGGTTTAGAAAGAAATCAGCCTTTAATAAAGGGATATACATTGCCTTTTGTAGAGGGGAAGGCATTCCTTTGTCAGCTACTGCTGGGGGAAGGGAACAGAGAAGAAAGACCCTGCGACAGACCCAGCAGCAGGCCTCACAGGCTCTGTGGTGAGGACGCAGGCTGGAATCCTTTGTCTTAGGACTTCTTGGAATTCTTTGAAAATGTGAGTCCTCACTTGCAAAGGCAGCCCTGCCCTTAAAATCTTCAGGCCTGTTATCTGTTTTTAACTCAGGCTTCCTCCTCTCAATTTACAATATGAGCTAAAAATAGGCAAATGTAATTTAAGACAGATGGTCTCAAAAAGCAGCTCTAGCACACCACTAAAAAATTAATAGCACAGGATGCCCTCTTGTAATGTTATCAATTTCCAGTTAACTCAAAAGAAATCAGCATGAAAAAGACAAGTCCACTTGCCTCTGAACTCGTCAGGAGCATCGCTGTAGTCGATTTCTGCGCGTGCATTTTTGGCCACTATCTCCTCCACTTTCTCGGCGAGCAGCTTAAATTTTTCTATCGCTATTGTAGATTTGATCCCTGCCTTCCGCATCTTTGAAATAACTTCTTCAAACAATTCCTTACTGTAGGATCTCTGCAAAGGAAGAACGGCAACGTGAGACGTAAATGTGTTTGAGGTGGAAAAAAGCAAGCTGCAGAAAATATCCAAAGTATGATCCATTTGTGGATTTTTCCCCTCTAAAAATGCCCTAAAATTATATATACTTATGTATTATATATATCCCAGTCTTTATGCATTTATAGCCACGCAAAAGTATGCACTTTTTATGCTTACAAATGCATAAAGACTGGAATAATTTGTGCCAAACTGTACGAGGTCACTCCCTCTGGGGAGGGGTGCAGGACTGAGGCGGATGGGATTTTTTTTGAATTTTTACAGCTCGCATGCATTTCTGTTAAAGTTTAAACATTAAAAAGAGAAGGAAATCTAGTCTATTTCAGTCCTTGTGGGGCACTGTGCCCTAGCAGCCTATAAGAAAGAGGAGGTGAAAATTTCAGCTCTCTTCCACGAAGGGAAGCATGGTAAAAACAATGCAATATTGTTCATACTCTAGAGGAGCTTTCTCCTGTTCACTTTCTTTTTTTTTTAGAGACGGGGTTTCACCATGTTGGTCAGGATGGTCTCAATCTCTTGACCTTGTGATTCGCCTGTCTCGGCCTCCCAAGATACTGGGATTACAGGCGTGAGCCACCGCGCCCAGCCTTCTCCTGTTCACTTTCAAGCCTCCTTCAAGCTCATTTAGTTCAGCACTAGCACATGTCAGGCGCTCCATGGACGTTAGACCACCCCGATGAACCAATGAATAGGCCTAGGAGCAGACACAATTTATGTCCCCAGGAAGGGAAGACGTGGGGTGGAGGACAGGTGCTCACCATGGACCCAGACAAACCTAAATTTGAATTCTGGCTCTACCAGCTACCAGTTGTGTGGTCTTAGGCAAATCTGAACTCTCCCAAGCCCAGGTTCTTTGAGTGCAAAATGTGCAGAGTAACATCTACCTTACAGGTGTCTAATTCATAAAAATCACTGCCATGCCAAACAGCAAAGTATGTTGTATTTTGTATTTATAGTAAAACACACATGGCAAAAACACTGGCCACTTGCTTAGTGATGACATACATTTGTATCTGCATCACCATCACTAAACAAGTGGCCAGTGTTTTTGTCATATATGTTTTACTATAAATAAATAAATAAATATTTTGAGACAGACTCTCATTCTGTCGCTCAGGCTGGAGGGCAGTAGTGCAATCACGGCTCACCGCAGTCTCAAACTCCTAGGCTCAAGCGATCCTCTCACCTTAGCCACCCAAGTAGCTGGGATTACAGGCACATGCCACTATACCCGGTTAATTTTAATTTTTGAGATGGAGTCTCACTCTGTCACCCAGGCCGTACTGCAGTGGCATGATCTCAGCTCACTTAAGCCTCCACCTCCTGGGTTCAAGCGATTCTCCTGCCTCAGCCTCCCAAGTAGCTGGGATTACAGGTGTGAGCTACCATGCCTGGCTAATTTTTTTCTTTTCAAAGAAGGTGATTATGAATAATTTTTTTCTATTTTTAGTAGAGACAAGGTTTCACCATGTTGGCCTGGCTGGTCTGAAATGCCTGGCCTCAGGTGATCTGCCTGACTTGGCTTCCCAAAGTGCTGGAATTACAGGCATGAGCCATTGCGCCTGGCCTACACCTCTTTTCTTTATAAAGTACCCAACCTCGGATATTTCTGTATAGTGATGCAATGGACTAACACAAGAATATCTGCAAATCATTTATCCAATGATACATGTATCATCTGATATCACCTAGCATCCAGAATACATAAAGAACTCTTCCAACTCAACAACAAAAAAAACAAACAATTCAATTAAAAAAATGGGCAAAGAACATGAATAGAGATTGCTCCCAAGAAAATATAAAAATGGCCAGTAAGCACATGAAAAGGTGTTAAACGGTATTTGCCATTAGGGAAATACAAATCAAAACCATAATGAAATACTACTTCACTCCCACTAGGATGGGTATTTAAGAAACAAAAACAGGCCAGGCACAGTGGCTCACACCTGTAATCCTAGCACTTTGGGAGGCCGAGGTGGGTGGATCACCTGAGGTCAGGAGTCTGAGAGCAGCCTGGCCATCAAGGTGAAACCCCATCTTATTAAAAAAAAAAAATTATAAAAGAAACAAAAACAAATTAATATGTGCTAACGAGGATGTAAAGAAATTTAAACTTCATGATGGAAAGAATATAAAGTATACAAAAGAAAAAAAATGAAAAAGAATGGAAATTTAAACCTTATACATTGCCAGTGGGAATGTCAAATGGTGCAGCAGCTGTAGAAAACACTCTGGCAGTCCCTCAAAAAGTTAAACATGGAATTTCCACATGACCTAACAATTCCACTCCTAAGTATATACCCAAAATAACTGAAAACAGGTGTTTAAATATTTTTACATGAATGTTCATAGCAGCACTATTTACAACAGCCAAAGGGTGGAGACAACCCAAGTGTCTATCAATGGATGAGGATAAACAAATGGTGGTATGTCCATACAGTGAAATATTATTCAGCCATGAAAATGAATGAAATATTGATACATTCTACAACACAAATGAATCTTGAAACATGATGCTAAGTGAAAGAAGCCAGACATAAAACGTTACACACTGTATAAGCCCGTTTATATGAAATATCCAGAATAGTTGACTAGGTAAATCTAAAAACAGGGAAAGAGAGATAGAAAGCAGATCTGCAGCTGCCAGGGGCTAGGGCAAGGGGGTATATACAGGCAGTGATGCTTTCTGGATATGGGTTTTCCTTCTGGGGTGATGCACATTTTGGAATGAGGTAGAGGTGGTGGCTGCACAACACTGTGACTGGACTACATGCCACCAAATGGTCCATTTTCAAACGGTTAATTCTATGTTATGTATGAATTTTACCTCAATAAATAAGAAAAAATAAACAAGAAAATGAAGCACTAACTGTGTGAAACGCAGACTCATACTCTGGCAGGTTACGGGAGGGAACAATTAACTTAGAACCGACTGCATGGGAGGAGTGTGGCTATCATAGGATTATTTTTTTATTTTCTGAAGTAGATGCTGAATCTTTTGTATATTTTAATGGAAAACGGTGTTAACAGACAGTGCTCCACGGACAACAGATATGCAGCCTATCCACGGAACAGGCATCTGCCCATAAAGGCGCAGTCTGGGTCACTTTAATGTCTCCCTGTCCTGGTCCTCTTGGCTCCTGGGACCAATGTGGTATCCCACCTCTCTGGCGTGGAGCCCTCCCCGCACATTCCTGAGCATCAGGCTCAGTGGCTCTTTATCCAGCCAGCTTTCTGTCAGCCTTCTGGACATGGGTCTTTAGCCTACTCTTGGTACAGAGGGAGAGAAGCCTCTCCATTTCTTTACCTGCAAAGCTGTCATTTTCTTCTTCCTTTGTCTTCCCAGGAAAACAAGACATACCAAACCAAACCAAAGCAAACTAAGATACTGCTGCCTCCAGAGGAGAAGACGCAATCATACACCCTCTTCCCCAGTGCCTGCCAGTCGCCCATCCTTCTGCACTTACTGCCCCTGCCCCACCAAAACTCTCTTCTAAAATGACCAAGTAAGCAGGCTGCTAATCAGCTTATGGCCAATAGAAACAGAAAAATACCCAACAGTCAGCATCAACACCAGGTTTTGAAAGATTTTTTTTTTTTTTTTGAGATGGAGTTTCACTCTGGTTGCCCAGGCTGGAGTGCAGTGGTTCGATCTCGGCTTACTGTAACCTCCACCTCCCGGGTTCAAGTGATTCTCCTGCCTCATACTCCTGAGTAGCTGGGATTCTAGGAGCCCACCACCATGCCTGGCTAAGTTTTTGTATTTTTAGTAGAAATGAGGTTTCACCACACTGGCCAGGATGGTCTCAAACTCCTGACCACAGGTGATCTGCCTGCCTCGGCCTCCCAAAGTGCTGGGGTTACAGGCCTGAGCCACTGTGTCCGGCCCAACACTTCTTAAAATATGCTTTTCTCTCCATGTATACTGGCACGTGTGTGTTTGTTTCACTGGTCTGGGAGAACAGGACCATTTAGACATTCAAGGACTCTTGTGTGCCCCTGTGCCAGAAATTGCTATGACTCAAGCCAGGTGCCACCAGAGGCCACCATCATAATCCAAGGCATGACCAGGTAGTGAAACGTGTTGTTGGTCACCAAGGAAAGGCTGCTCAAAGCATTCCTGTGTCACCCACTTACTTTGCATCACCTCACTGGGCATGCTGTGCCCACCCACATAGAAACCTGCGTTTTCCATTAAGTGCTGGTGATGTGGCAGCCGCAGCACAACCGCCCTGGAGTGGGTGCATGCTAGACAGCTCTTCCAAGCCTCTCTGCAGTACTGATGAAGGAGCCCCAGCGGCTTTTCACACTGACCTCCAGCTGGGCTGGAGACTCCAGCTACAGTCAGCTGTGGACTCCACCTCAACGGGTACATGCTTTCCTTTCCTTTCCCTCACTGCAGATTATGACTTACCTTCTGTTTAAAATATGAGCAATATTATATAGTCGGGGGCTAGAAAAACTGTGTGTGTGTGTGTGTGTGCGTGTGTGCACGCACGTGTGCAGTGGCCTGATCTCGGCTCACTACAATCTCTGCTTCCCAGGTTCAAGTGATTCTTCTGCCTTAGCTTCCTGAGTAGCTGGGACTACAGGTGCTCACCACCATGCCTGGCTAATTTTTGTCATTTTAGTAGAGACGGGGTTTCACCATGTTGGCCAGGCTGGTCTTGAACTCCAGACCTCATGATCCGCCCACCTCGGCCTCCCAAAGTGCTGGGATAACAGGTGTGAGCCACTGTGCTCAGCCGAAAAGCAGTATATATTTTAATGTTTCCTACAAGTAACTAGAATTTCCTAACCCTCTTACTGACCACTACTTTTTATGAAAAAACTGCTTTAGACATACAGTCATGTGACACTGAGAAAGGTCTTGTTAGGCAAATTCGCTGTTGTGTAAACATCATAGAATTTACGTACACAAACGTAGATGGTGTGGCCTACATCACATCGAGGCTCTATGGTATCGCCTACTGCTCCTAGGCTACACACCTGCACAGTGTGGGACTTACTGAATTCTGTCGGCAGTAGTAACACAATGGTGAGTATTTTAAACATAGAAAAGGTACAATGAAAATATGGTATTGTAATATTGTGGGACCACATGGTCTTTGTGGCCCATCAATGACAGAAACAGGACATGACAGTGTATTTTTTTCCATGGCAAATTCTTTGTCAGGACCACTTCCCCTGCTACAGCCAAAAGCACCTACATATGTGAGTTATAGCTCAATAAAGCTGTCATTTAAAAAAAAAGTACCTATAATGCTTTTATTGTAATAATATTCCTTTGGATGAGATATGGGTAAAGAACCTTCTAGAATGCCTACTGATGATTACCCTGAGCCATGAATAGTATTTGGATAAGTAGTGTGAACAAAGACAGAGACACAGAAACAAGCATGGTTCTTTGTGAGCATTCTTTTTATTTTTTTGAGACAGAGTCTCGCTCTGTCGCCCAGGCTGGAGTGCAATGGCGCACTCTCGGCTCACTGCAACCTCTGCCTCCCGGGTTCAAGCGATTCTCCTGCCTCAGCCTCCCAAGTAGCTGGGATTACAGGTGCGCGCCACCACGCCTGGCTAATTTTTATATTTTTAAGTAGAGACGGGGTTTCACCATGTTGGTCAGGCTGGTCTCAAACCCCTGACCTTGTGATCGCCTGCCTCAGCCTCCCAAAGTGCTGGGATTACAGGTGTGAACCACTGTGCCCAGCTCTTTATGAGCACTTTAAGTGAACAGCAAAGAGACTGAGAATATGCGCTCAGGGCCCAGTTGCCCGGACATCAATCTTGCCTCTGTTCCACACTAACTCTGTGACCTCAAGCAAGCTATTTAACCTCTCTGTGCCTCTTTCCTCACTTTAAAACAGAATTTTTTTTTTTCTTTGAGATGGAGTCTGGCTCTGTCGCCCAGGCTGAAGTGCAGTGGCGCGATCTTGGCTCACCACAACCTCCGCCTCCCAGGTTCAAGCTATTCCCCTGCCTCAGTCTTCAGAGTAGCTGGGACTACAGGTGTACACCACCACACCCGGCTAATGTTTTTTGTACTTTTAGTAGAAACAGGGTTTCACCGTGTTAGCCAGGATGGTATCGATCTCCTGACCTTGTGATCCACCCACCTTGGCCTCCCACAGTGCTGGGATTACAGGCGTCAGCCACCGTGCCTGGCAAAACAAGGAATTTAATAGAACCTGCATCACAGGGTTTTGTGAGGACTACATGGGTGGAGATATGAAAATTGGGTGAAATGCGGTATATAGTTAATAAACATTAGCTGTCAGAATGTTGTAAACGAGGCAGAACAGACCACGGAGTGGGGCCAGGCCTTTCTGGGATTCCTAGAAGATCACACATGGACAGCTTAGCCTAAACTGGTGGCTGTGGAAATGAAGCACACACAGACAGATCTGCTCACAGGAGACACGTGGAATGAAGGAGAGGGACGCATGTAAAGAAAACCACACGAGGTTTTCAACCTGGACAACCACAAAAATAACAGCACCCTAGCAGGAGACTGGGAAAGAAGATTCTGATTCCTTGAGGAAAATGTAATGGATTTGTTAAGAAGGCCCTTAGAAAGATGGGGTCAGAATTCAACTGGAGAGGGATCAGAGCAACAAATCTGCTCTTTACTTTTGTGTTTTAATTAATTAATTTATTTATTTTTAGTTTTTAGAGACGGAGTCTTGCTCTGTTGCCCAGGATGGAGTGCAATGGCTCAATCTCGGCTCACTGCAACCTCTGCCTCCCAGGTTCAAGCAATTCTCCTGCCTCAGCCTCCCAAGTAGCTGGGATTAACACACGCACATCACCACGCCTGGCGTGCATGTGTAATCCCAGCTACCTGGGAGGGTTTTCTTTCTTTCTTTTTTTTTTTTTTTGTAATTTTAGTAGAGACAGGGTTTCATCATGTTGACCAGGCTGGTCTTGAACTCCTGACCTTGTGATCTGCCTGTCTGGGCCTCCCAAAGTGCTGGGATTACAGGTGTAAGCCACTGTACCTGGCCTACTTATTTATTGAGACTGGATCTCATTCTCTCGCCCATGCTAGAGTGTGGCAGTGCAATCATGGCTCACTGCAGCCTGGCCTCAAGCAATCCTCCCGCCTTGGCCTCCCAGAGTGTTGGGATTATAGGCCTGAGCCACTGTGCCCAGCCCAAATCTGCTCTTCCCATTCAAAGGAAAGCAACCCATTCATCTTCATTTACAACAAAGGCGTTTCCTGGCCACTGTGGTTATGATCTCCAATTACTTACTAAAAACTTCTCAAACCACAATTTGTATCATCTGCCTTCATTTCAAGTAGGGAAAATCCAGGGGCGGGTGGATATGTAATTGCACGGAATCTGCCAGTAAACTCACAGAGAGGCCAACTAAAACTGCCCAGTTCTGCAGCCCAAATTCAGACTCCTGGTGGCACAGGGCACTGACCTGGTCGTCAGCAATGGCTTTCGCGAACCGAGCACAGTCCAGCTGCAAGTAAATATCCGTCAGTTGGTCCAACAGCTTCTTTGGTTCAAAGCCGTATTTCTCAGGGTTTTCAACTTTCAGGTCACGGCACTTGGGGCCACAGAGTTGCTGAAGATTAAAGTTCAGCATTGCAGCCAATCGGGGTCCAAGTTCCTAGGAAATCACAGGATAATAGGACAATTCATGCTGTTGAGACAAGCGAATAGGACTAAAAACTCCCATTTCAGTGGAGGAATGGGGACTGGCTGGATTGATCTTCAAAGAATCCTTACATGTGCTGTGTAGCACAAGCTGAAGAAAGACGAGACAACATTACACTCCAACTTGACTCCCCATTTCTGATCTGATAATTCTAATACTTAATGGAATGCTGCAGGCTGATGAAGTATGTATTTATAAGTCCCCAAAAAAGCCAACCTTTTCTTTAAACTCATGCTTTTAATTTTAAAAAATTATCACTCCAAATTCATTAAGAAACAAGTAACAAAGGGAAAATTATACAAATCTCATCATCATCTGAGCCAAAAAACATTTGAGTCAGCTCCTCCATCAATATTTCATAAAAATTTCCCCCATAAATGTCAAAAGCCCCTGGCAGTGTGGTCCGTGCCATTCTTATGTACTTATCACATACAAATAACAAAGTAATGCAAGGAAAGAAAAGTTATGCCTTAAATAGCTTTAAATCTAGCCAGTGAGACAGAGGAAACGAAACACCTAGAAAATAAAAATCTGCACAGTAATCTCACAAGATGACCCAGTACACACTGCAGTTGGGCATACGTGGCTTTAAGCAAACCTGAAACCAGAAGACATAGCTTAGAGAGCATTAAACACTGGCCGTAAGAGGGAGTCATGAAAGCTTTCCTTTAAGTCACAAGGTTTCCATGAAATCTAATAACTGGATTTATACAAATTCAAAATATGCTTAGCTTTTCAAGAATCTGGTTTTGCACAGAGTACTATATTTCACTGTTGAGAAGCTGTGAAATGAAGGAGTAATAATAGGACAGAGTTGGTCTTTTTTTTTTAAGTAGGAGAGATCTGAGCTGATCAGTAAAGAAGGTGAAAATGCAAACCTTAAAGGTCTGCAAAATGGAATTGCCTTTACACTTTGTCTGTGAAGACCAGATTGTAAATAGTGTAGTCAAGAAAATGAAAACATCAGAGTGGGCACAGGCACAAGACTGGGGCAAAAGAACAGGACTACAGTGTACAGATGGCTCAGGTCTATGAGCAGGCCTTAAAATACATTTATTTATTCATTTATTCTTCTTTGAGACACAGTCTTGCTCTGTCACCCAGGCTGAGTGGTGTGATCTCGGCTCACTGAAACCTCCACCTCCTGGGTTCAAGTGATTCTCCTGCCTCAGCCTCTCAGGTAGCTGGGATTACAGGTATGCACTATCACTTCTGGCTAATTTTTGTATTTTTAGTAGAGACGGGGTTTCACTATGTTGGCCAGGCTGGTCTCAAACTCCTGATCTCAGAGGATCCACCGGCCTTGGCCTCCCAAAGTGTTGGGATTACAGGCTTGAGCCATTGTGCCTGGCCTTACGCCAGGTACTTCTATGTGTGTTTTAGCTTAATCTTCCCAGCAAGTCTACAAAGCAGGTAGGTGTGTTGACGTTGTTACGGAGGAATTCATCAACTATTTACTATCTGGCCTTCCACTCTGCAAACATCTAAGGGAGGCGAGTGTCTGGGCAGTGAGCTGTTTTCTTTCATGTTCTGTGGCTCTTACACCGAAATCTGTTGATGAAGAGACATGAAATGGAAAGTGAAAAGACAGGAAAAGAGTTGTACCCAGACCAGGGAGTGGCAACAGTGCCTCTGCTGGAGATGATGGGAGTCAGATAACGGAGGTTAGGGCAAATACAGAAAATCAGGGGAAATATGCAGTAACGTTACATTCCATTGTAAAGTAAACTTGTCCACATAGGCAAATGGCTATTGAATCCTGGGTCCCTGCCTTGCCTTCCTCACTACCCTTGTCCTGGCCATATATAAAACTCTTCAACTCTGTGGTGAGGGTGGTTGAAGCACAGCAGAGGCCTTCAGTGATGTTGCTCAGTTTCAGTTTCAGAAACAGGAACCAGGGCTTGTTAGCTGCGGACAAACTCTTTGACTATTTGCAATCTACCACAAACCCTTGTGATGGCCAGCTATCATTAACCTTTGGCTTCTTGAGTGTAACAAAGCTACATCTAAGACAGCCAAAGACCTTGCACAGTCTCAATTATTCTACTTAATATCCTTCAGTTGTCAATGGATGTTACTTTATGTTTTTCTATAAATAAAATATAGAAATCAATAATGGTAGAAATATGTCATGACTTCATTATTGATAATCCAATGTCCCGTCTAAGCAGAAAGTACAGTAAGGCATTCGGAAGTGGCTGCAGACTATGTGGTGACATCAGACATCTGCTCTTCAGTCTAACAACAGAGTCTTGTATCAATGAGAATAACTGGGAACAAAATCAGTAACAGAATTTCACTTATCGGTGACTGTGATAGTAAAATTTCCAGGACTTCAACAACTGCTGAAGTTATAAGTGAGAGTCTGAATGTGGAGTCCAAACCACCAAACAGAGCCCCTGGTTTCTACTCACCGGTCTGAGGAAGGGCTTCTGGACCTGCTTCGTGAGGATGTGGAACATGTCCACGGTTTCGGTGGCCAGGGCGAGGTAAGAGCGGGACACGCGCTCGTCCTGAGCAAGCTGAGACTGACGGGCCTGCTGCTGATCCTAGGATACATCGAACAGATGCCGAGTAAGGCTCGGTCCTGGTCATCAGCTCACCAAAGCGCCAAGCGCATAACTGGAAAGTGTGTGATAAAGCCAACATGCTTAGGGAATGAGTGAACTGCCCGCGACAGCAAATTTCCCAGGGAACTGAAGTTTCATCCTTTCAGCATCAGAGCTCGATAGGACTTCCAGCCAGGTGACCTTGGTGTCTTACTTAACTCCCATGAGCCTCCGTTTCCTCAATAATAAAAGAAGTCACCATCAACTTCTATGCAGGATGAAATAAGAGAATTGAACATAGTACCTGACACACATTATATGGTATTAAGAAAGGGTAGTTTATTTCCCTTAATAGTAACTTTTACTTAGTCATCATTATTATTGCTATTTTATTTTTTTGAGATGGAGTCTTGCTCTATCACCAGGCTAGAGTGTAGTGGCATGATCTCGGCCCCCTGTAACCTCTGCCTCCCGGATTCAAGCAATTCTCATGTCTCAGCCTCCCAAGCAGCTGGGATTACAGGTGTGCACCACCACACCTGGCTATTTTTTTTTTTTTTTGAGACAGGGTCTTGCTGTGTCACCCAGGCTGGAGTGCAGTGCTGCGATCTTGGCTCACTGCAACCTCCGCCTCCCAGGTTCAAGCCATTCTCCTGCCTCAGCCTCCCGAGTAGCTGAGATTATAGGCACGTGCCACCACGCTTGGCTAATATTTGTCTTTCTGGTAAAGACAGGGTTTCACCATGTTGGCCAGGCTGGTTTTGAACTCCTGACCTCCCACTCACCATGGCCTCCCAAAGTACTGGGATTACAGGTATGAGCCACCATGCCCGGACTAATTTTTGTATTTTTAGTAGAAATAGGGATTCACCATATTGGTCAGGCTGGTCTCGAACTCCTGACCTCAACTAATCTGCCCACCTAGGCTTCCCAAAGTGCTGGGATTACAGGTGTGCACCACTGTGCTCAGTCTTCATTATTTTAAAACTATGAGATGCAGTGTGGTGCAGTAGTGGGGCCTAGCCTCTCTGCCTCTACAAGTGCCTGTGGACTACTAAGCTTTTTGAATTTTGTCTTTCCACACTGTGAGGTTGTTACACCACAGAGCTGTCAGCATGCTTGCCTCTGGCGCTGTCTCCTCCCTCTACTCTGCCATGGGCTGGGGAGGATAATAAGAGCTGTTCCACTCATGGGTACAATCAGGTACAGCACTGTAGGCTCTGAAATGCACCAAACACAGACCCATCAGGAAAGACGTCAATGCTCACATCTGTGCAGAGGCCTTTTCTTGTTAGGGAAGGGAACACAGCTGGAACAGCTGAAGCTGGCTGGTGAGTGCCCTCTGGGTAAGTGCTCCAGTCTGTGCTTGGCAGAGATTCTGCAGGAGATTCTAGAGGCGCCTGCATACTGCTCCCTAGTCAAGAATGAGCCCACTGAAAGAAACGCAGTGCCAGGAAAGACACAAAAACAGCCAGGCGTGAACTACCTAAGTGCGTGCCTGGGCGTCTCAACAGGCCCTTCTACAGCCTTTGGGCACTGGAGATAGTAAGACTCCCAACTCTCACAGAGCTCAGGGAGGATCTGCTTAATAAAACAAATACCCAAACAGATACACAGTAAATCTGACAGTGATGATGAAAAATGAAGCTGGGTCGGGGTCAGGGAATGCTATTCTGGAAAGGGTAGTCAGGGAAGGTCTCCCTGAGGGGGTGACAACTAAGTGGATACCTGAAGGAGTCGGGAAAAATCTGCGGAAGAGCATTCCAGGAAGAGGGAAGAGCAGGTGCAAAGGCCCTTATGTGTCAGTGAAGGGTCGGGGGTGAGTGTGACTCGGGTAGAGTGAGTGGAGGAGAGACTGTCCGAAGCTGAGGGCAGAAACATATTGAGGGGCCAGCTCCTGCTGCGTGCTGTAGGCCACACTCGTCACGGGATTTGGCTCTGAGTGAGAAGGGAAGCCCAAAAAGGCTGAGCTGAGTGGCGATATTGATCAGACTGAGATATTTAACACCATCTCTGATACAGACATGCTCAAGAGTGGAGGTTGAAGACCAAGCAGTGGGCTATTTGATGTCTTGCCATGTTGCCCAGGCTGGAGTGCAGTGGCTATTCACAGGCACAGTCCCACTACTGATCAGCACGAGAGTTTTGACCTGCTCTGTCTCTGACCTGGGCCAGTTCACCCCTCCTTAAGCAACTTGGTGGTCCACTGCTCCTGGGAGGTCACCATATTGATGCCGAACTTCGGACGGACACCCCATTGGCATAGTGCACTACAGCCCAGAACTCCTGGGCTCAAGTGATCCTCCCACCTCAGTCTCCCAAGTAGCTGGGACTACAGGCACGTGCCACTGCTCCTGGCAGCAGTGGGCTATTGCAATAATCCAGGTAAGGGATGCCAGTGGTCTGGAGATGGTGAGAAGAGGTCAGACAATGGATATATTTTAAGACAGAGCCTAGAGCCATTTGCTGAGTGGGAGAGAAATCAAGAACAACTCCAAGGCACTGAGCCCGAGTAGTTGGTAGAATGAAGGTGCCATTTACTGAGACTGGGCAGACTCAGGCAGGAGATGAGGGCATCAAGGGTTCAGCGCTGGACAAGGTGAGTTTGAGGCACCTATTCAACAAACGCTTGGTCTAGAAATCTGGAGTCAGGTGAAATCTGAGCTGGGGATAAACACACTGTAGCCTTAAGAATACAAATATTTACAGCCTTGGAATACATGAGATCACCAAACAGTGACTTTCACCAGAGGGGCAACAGGTTATGTATGGGAGTGTTTCTAGCTGCCTGATGGCTGGGGTAGGAGGGTATGTCCCTGGCATTAAATGGCAGGAAACAGAGATGCTAAATGTCCTGCAATACATGGGATGGTTTCTCATTGTGAGTTATTATTATACCAAATGCCACTAGGCTCAAAATTCCAACTAGTGCCCTCGTTGAGAAACACTAACCTAGAGAGCACGAGTGGAAAGGAAACTGAAGCCTGAGGGCTGAGTGTTGGAGCTCACTAAGCTCAGACATCAGGCAGATGAGCAGGAACAGCCAGGGCAGTGGGAGGCAGAAAGCGACTTCAAAGCCAAATAACTTCTGAAATAGCAATTGTTAGGAACTATTTGTGCCCCTTTCATCCATTAACACAGGAAAAATCAATAGTATTTGTTCAGTTGGCTCACAAACAAAAGCTATTAAGTATTGACTACAAATACGAGAATGTGCTATAGACCTGCATTGCAACATCTAAAATATATGCTGGCTGGCCATGGCGGCTCACAACTATAACCCCAGCATTTGGGGAGGCGAGGTGGGAGGACTGCTTGAAGCCAGGAGGTTGTAGGCTGTAGCGAGCTATGATCTGCCATTGCACTCCAGCCTGCAACAGAGCAAGACTCTGTTTTTCTTTTGCTTTGAAATGAGTCTTGCTCTGTTGCCCAGGCTAGAATGCAGTGGCATGATCTCAGCTCACTGCAACCTCCGCCTCCCAGGTTCAAGTGATTCTCCTGCCTCGGCCTCCCAAGTAGCTGCGAATACAGGTGCCTGTGACCACGCCCAGCTAATTTTTGTATTTTTAGTAGACACTGGGTTTTGCTATGTTGGCCAGGCTGGTCTCGAACTCCTGACCTCAGGTGATCTGCCTGCCTTGGCCTCCCAAAGTGCTGAGATTGCAGGCATGAGCCATCATGCCTGGCCAAGACTCTCTTTCTATTAAAAAATAATAGAAAAAAATTTGCCATCACACCCAGCCAATTTTTTCTATTTTTAGTAGAGATGGAGTTTCACCATGCTGGCCAGGCTGGTCTGGAACTCCTGACCTTGTGATCCACCCGCCTCGGCCTCCCAAAGTGCTGGAAGTAGAGGCGTGAGCCACTGCACCCAGCCTTAATATTTATTTTTAGAGGGTGGAACACTTTATGAATTTGCATGTCATTCTTGAGCAGGGGCCATGGTAATTTCTATTGTTCCAATGTTAGTATACATGCGGCTGAAGCAAGCATGTGAGATCTTATCTCTACAAAAAAAAAAATTAATTAGCCAAGCATGGTGGTGCATGCTTGTAGTTCCAGCTGTATGGGAGGCTGAGGCAGGAGGATCACCTGAGCCCAGGAAGTTAAGGCTGTGGTGTGCTATGATTCTGCTACTGAACTCCAGCCTAGGCAATAGATCGAGACTCTGTCTCTATTTTTTAATAATAATAATAATAGAAAACAAATAAATAAAATATAAACTGGGCATACCAAGCACCGTGAATGGCATAAAGTGCGTATTACATAAGAAAGGAGAACGGTGAGAATTTTCAGCTATGCTGATTGGAGAAGACCAACCTGAGGAAGCATTTAGATAGGACCTTACTCAGAGAATGGGTAGAACCTGAATACATAAAAAGAAAAGCAGGTATATATGGGAACTAAACATTGGTACACATGAACAGAGATAGGAACGGCAGACACTGGGGACCACACTGGAGGGGAGGGAGGTGGGGCAAGGGTTGAGAAACTACCGATTAGGTATTATGCTCACTCTCTGGGCGACAGGTTGAATCATAAAACCTCAGCATCACATGATATACCCATGTAACAAACCTGCACATGTACCCCACCCCCTGAATCTAAAATAAAAGTTAAAATTGAAAAAGAAGAAAAAAAGGCTGGGCGCAGTGGTTCATGCCTGTAGTCCTAGCACTTTGGGAGGCCAAGGTGGGTAGATCACCTGAGGTCCGGAGTTCAAGAACAGCCTGGCCAACATGGTGAAACCCCATCTCTACTAAAAATACAAAAACGAGCTGAGTGTGATGGCACGTGCCCATAATCCCAGCTACTTGGGAGGCCGAGGCAGGAGAGTTGCTTGAAACGGAGAAGCGGCGGTTGCAGTGAGCTGAGATCGCAGCACTGCACTCCTGCCTGGGCAACCAGAGTGAAACGCTGGCTCAAAAAAAGAAAAAGTGAAGAAAAAGCAGTCCTCCCCACTTTGACACGAGAATTATGGAAATCAGTTCTGATTCTGACAATACCAGGAACAGAATCAATAAACCTAAACCAATCTAAGAAGTCACAAGCAACTGTCAAGGGCCTCATAAGCAGCCAAGGAAGTACCTCAGTGGCTGCCACGCACGTCAGAAGAAGCAGTGCAATGGCATTGGCACAGCACGTGTTTGCCATGGAACCTGGCAAGCCAGGCTTCTTTTCTATTAATCACTGAATATAAAAACCAAGATCAACTGAAAGGAAAAAACCCACCACCAGGATCCTGAGTGATTCACACAGTTGCCTAGAGAAGCCCATAAGAACAAATCTTGTCCAGCAGACATAATTCTAGAGATTTCTTTCCTAATTATGTTCATGAATCTTAATATATTCAGACAATAAAAGCTCTTCTCCAAAAAAGCCCTTTAAAATTAAAAGGCGGAGAAAGTTTTCAGTGTACATTTTCAAAGACTTCTCAATTCATTTCTTAGCTTCAGATAAAAGTCTTTCAGATTTTTCCTATTCCGACCCTGCAATATCATTTCATGGAAGGAAAATCCCAGCAAGTCAGATTGCGTTTCATCAGACCCACAAATGCAGCCCCAAAGCAGCTCTGCCCATGTCCAGAGGCAGAGGCCCTGCAAAGCTGTCCAAGCATCTGGACCACGTCCTCACCCGGGGCAACTGGTCCCACTGTTCTTTGTTCTTCATCTCTTCCTGCACCTCATGGATTCGCTTCAGAGATTCCAGACTTTCATCGAGCAAAAACGTCGTGTCGTTTATCAACATGTTTATATAGCGAACAAACTGCTTCCCGGAACTGGAAAGGCAATTATATTGTACATGGTCATACATCTCCCTGAAGCAAAATGCCACGGCAAATCCCAGGGGACAAGAGCCTCCACCCAGAGTGCAACTGTCTCACCCTAAAAGCCTGCCTCCCCTGGCACGAGTCAGGCACTGTGGAATTCAAGGACTACCAAGCTTCTCTTTAGATTTTGTTAATCTCCTTTCTTTTTGAGACAGGGTGTTGCTCTGTCGCCCAGCCTGGAGTGCAGTGCACAATCACAGCTCACTGTATCCTCAATCTCCAGGGCTCAAGCAGCCTTCCTGCCTCAGCCTCCTAGGTAGCTGGAACTACAGGCACATGCCACCACACCCAGCTAACTTTTGTATTTTTTGTAGAGACAGGCATTTGTTATGTTGCCAGGGCTGGTCTCAAACTCCTGGGCTCAAGCGCTCCTCCCACCTCAGCCTCCCAAAGTGTTGGGATTACAGTCATGAGCTGCTGCACCTGGTCTAGATTTTGTTATTCTTTTAAATTATTTGTGATAAGCTCATTTCCACGGTGTTTTAGAGCTACCTTGCACAGTTTATGACAGGCAATGCTAAATATTTCAGAATTTTATAAGGAGATTCCTCTGGCACCTTAAATTGGGCAACAGAGGAAAAAGTCACACCATGGAAAACCAGCCAATGCTGACTCCCCCAGCCCCCTTCCCAAAGCAGGCTTACCAGCACACCCCTGGCTCACTCCCTCAATGTTTTTAAGGAGCGAAAACACTTCTTCCAGACTAGAACAGGAAATACGCGTATACTCACCAATATACCAAGAAAACACAAGTAATTAACCACATATAAGATAAGAAAACTACTGACAAAGTTATTCCTTATCACAAAGACAGACACACTGAAGAAAAATTGGAACCTAGCATATTGATAAAGTGGGATATTAACTGACTTTAGAACCTGCAGCTTCCAATTTAAGGAACTGTTCTGCAGGTCGTGTTATAGTGAGAGAACTTGGTGAACTGAAATAGCTTGGCCTACTTCTGTTAGACTCTGGAGCTGCCAGATTGTAGAGAAAACAGAAGTTACACTTCAGGGTCTACAACCGTGTCACTGAGGGTGGCAAACCCATGCCTGGGGAAGAGAACTTCCCGTGAACAAGGACAGGAGGCTTTGATATCAGGAACAGGGCAGGTTCAGGACAAGAGCTCTCAGCACCATTCAGACCAAGCCATGGGCCGGCCTGGTGTCCTAAGCCTGTGCCAGGCTTTAATTGGAACACAGTTCTGACCATGAGAGTGGAAACAAAAAATTAAAGAGTTTATTTAGGTCGGGCACGGTGGCTCACGCCTGTAATCCCAGGACTTTGAGAGGTCGAGGCAGGTGGATCACGAGGTCAGGAGTTCAAGACCAGCCTGGCCAAGATGGTAAAACCCCGTCTCTACTAAAAACTACAAAAATTAGCTGGGCACGGTGCAGGCACCTGTAATCCCAGCTACTTAGGAGGCTGAGGCAGGAGAAATGCTTGAACCCAGGCGGCAGAGGCTTCAAAGAGCCAAGATCGTGCCACTACATTCAGCCTGGGCGACAGAGTGAGACTCCGTCTCAAAAAAAAAAGAAGTTTACTCCACAGAAATCTATCTAGCAAATAGTTATTCCACTGGCAATGTACATTATTGACTAGTAATTCAGTTAACAAGTATAGCTAGATTTGATCAAAGATCTAACATGGGTTGCAAAAGATCCAAGTGGATGGGATAAAATTTTATTTTTATTTTTTAATTTTTAATTTGATATGGAACACTTCACAAATTTGCGTGTCATCCTTGCGCAGGGGCCATCCTAATCTCTGTATCGTTCCGATTTTAGTATATGTGCTGCCGAAGCGATCACGGAATAAAATTTTTGAAGAATAATTTAAGAGTTCAGCATCTTCATCTACCTTTCGTTTTTAGGCACTGACAGATAACTGAGATGGGATTACTATGTCCAGGTTTAAGCAGTCACTCAGATTTCTGGTAGGTATATGCAAAGTCTTTAATTAAGGTTTAGGGCCTTACCACAAAGAATGACACTTTAAATGATAACCCTGACCTCATTGTTGTAAAATCTAAAGTCCTTCCAACATTCAAGAACACTAAGATTTCGTTTCACTCATTCTGACAACTTCGTTTACAACCTGATTCTGACAACTTCATTCTGTGATTACAACACTGTAATCACAGAAACACCAAAAAACACTTAGCCCATCATCTCAGCACATTTATAGAATCTTTCCTCTTCCTTTTTTCTTGAGACAGGGTCTCACTCTGTTGCCCAGGCTGGAGTGCAGGCACGATCCTGGCTCACTGCAACCTCTGCCTCCTGAGTTCAAGCGGTTCCCCTGCCTCAGCTTCCCAAGTAGCTGGGGTAACAGCGTGAGCCAGCACACCCAGCTAATGTTTTGTATTTTTAGTAGAGACGGAGTTTCACCATGTTGGCCAGGCTGATCTTGCACTCCTAACCTCAAGTGATCCGTCCGCCTCGGCCTCCCAAAGTGCTGGGATTGCAGGCATAAGCCACCACACCCCACCCTATACCATCTTTTCTTCTGTACCACCCCAAAGTATCTTGACAAATCTAAAGGTTCAGCAGTATCTTGCAAGCAAAGCCATTTAAAAAATCCTGCCCACATTTAGTGGCACCTTGTGGTAAACTCCAAGGAGTCTAAGACCAAGCAAACAGTCAACAAAAACCCAGCTGTTCAAGCTTTTAAGCTGCAATCCTACCTGTGATTTGCAAGAAAGCAAGTTGTGACATTAGGGGCCCCATACTCACTTGAACTCCTCCATAAAGGTGCCATGGTGAGCTATGTTTTGCCAAAGGCTTTTAAAAATGGTGCTAATGTGATAGCGAATTGTGAACTTGTCATAAAACTCGCTGGTGGCTCCGGTATGCTCAACATCTAAAGAAGAAAGACAAAGGGACTGAGGGGTATGTACTTTCTTACTTTCCAAATCCAGTTACTGCCCCAACAATGATAGCGAGTGAATGTAAATCTGAAAACTCAGAGAGCTGGTGAAATTTTGCACCTCCCTTGCATGTTAGGCAGGACAGAAATGATGAGCTGCTTTTAAAGACAAAAGTTTCACAATGAAGATTTGACAATGACACAATACGGAAAGGAACATGGCTAGGAAAACTCACATCATTAGGACAGCATCCACTTACCAATGAACAAAAGCTGAATTATCATATTCTCTCCCATTTTTAAGTTATTAATTTACAGAAATTCTATGGCACCTCAAATGGACATCCTTCACCAGATAAAAAATTAGGTTTAATTTTATTGAGGATCATGTACTTATTAAATGTGTCTATCCTACTGACCATTTTTGGTGTTGAAAAAAAACAATGTGTCTATCATCCCTATACCTATAAAGAGGGAAAAAAAATCAAACTTGCTTGTCCAAATCGCAAAAGCTTAGGTATGAGAAATTTCAGAATTCATGACACATTTAATTTATTTTATTTTATTTTTTTGATATGGAGTCTTGCTCTGTCACCCAGGCTGGAGTGCAGTGGAGTAATCTCAGCTCACTGCAATCTCTGCCTCCCAGGTTCAAGCGATTCTCCTGCCTTAGCCTCTGGAGTAGCTGGGATTATAGTGCCACCTTGCCCAGCTAATTTTTTGTATTTTTAGTAGAGATGGGGTTTCACTGTGTTAACCAGGATAGTCTTGATCTCCTGACCTTGTGATATGCTCACCTTGGTCTCCCACAGTGCTGGGATTACAGACATGAGCCGCCATGCCGGGCCTACTTTATTTTATTTTTTTGGAGACAGGATCTTGCTCTGTCACCCAAGCTGAAGTGCAGTGGTGTGATAATGGCTCACTGTAGCCTCAACCTCTTGGGCTCAAGTGATCCTCCCACCTCAGCCTCCCAAGTAGCTGGGACTAGAGATGCATCCACCACGCCTGGCTTATTTTTTATGGCTGGCTCACGCCTGTAATCCTAGCACTTTGGGAGGCTGAGACAGGCAGATCACTTGAGGCCAGGAGTTCAAAACCAGCCTGGCCAACATAGCAAAACCCTGTCTCTACTATTAATAAAAATACCAAAACTAGCTGGGTGTGGTGGTGTGTGCCCATAATTCCAGCTACTTGGGAGGCTGAGGCAGGTGAATCACTTGAACTCAGAGGCAGAGGTTGCAGTGAGCCAAGACCACGTCACTGTACTCCAGCCTGGGTGGGTGACAAATCAAGACTCTGTCTCAAAAAAAAAAAAAATTATTTTTTTTACAGATGGGGGTCTCACTATGTTGCCCAGGCTGGTTTCAAACTCCTGGCCTCAAGTGATCCTCCCACCTCGGCCCTCCAAAGTACTGAGATTACAGGTGTGAGCCACTACACTTGGCCTTCAATATTTTCTATATTTTCCAAAGAACACATTTTTGTGCATGTGACCAAAAAAGAAAACAGCTATTTAAAAATAAAAGAATAAGATAATTAACACCTATCATACTAAGATCTGAATGTACTTATGTGTATTCATTAAGTCAGCCTTTCTTTAGGATGAACTAAATGTCATTTATTAAGTGCATAAATGCATGAGCTAAAGTGTGGAGTGCCGACGAAGGCAAGCCTTCAGGAGGAAGATACTGGAGGACCAACCCAACGCCTCATACGATCTAAAACAGCCCCTGATATCTGCCCCAAATTCTGAATACAGTAGAGACTAAGTAAATACTACTAATTTATTATATAACAGTATGTATCTCAGCGGGGCCCCGCATCTGGATTCCCAGCACTTTGGGAGGCCCAGGTGGGCAGATCACTTGAGTTCAGGAGTCTGAGACCAGCCTGGTGAACATAGTGAAACACCGTCTTTACAAAAGCCACAAAAATTAGCCGGCTGTGGTGGCATATGCCTGTAGTCCCAGCTACTTGGGAGGCTGACACAGGAGGATCACTTGAGCCCAGGAAGTCAAGGCTGCATGGAGTTGTAATTTGCCACTGTATTCTAGCCTGCAGAGCAAGATCCTATCTCAAAAAAAAAAAAAAGAAACAAAACAAACAATATACTTCTCCCAACATTTTAAAAAATTATTATTCACTTCTGCTGTTCCCTCAAAATCATATCAGCTCAAGTTCTAATTCCCAGGTCCTTGTTCTAGAAGGCCTTAAGTGGACTGGACTTGCGCTGAACCTCTCCCTCCTCCCCAGGGTTCCTGCCGCGTTCTTTCTTGATTCATCTGCTGCCCAGGCCTCAAGGTATTTATACTTGCTGTCCCATGTGCTGCCACACTATGGCTGAGACCCTCTCATGGCTCATGGTTGTCATATTTTCAACATCACTCCAAAGTCCTGTCCTCTGAGACCTTCCCTGACCATCCTTCTGAAAGGAGTCCTATGCCTCCTTCCCACACTTACTCTCAAAATCTCTCTCTTTTTTCTTGAGACAGGGTCTTGCTCTGTCACCCAGGTTGGATTGCAATGGCTCAAACATGGCTCACTGTACTCTCAACCTCCTGCGCTCAAGCGATCCTCCTGTCTCAGCCTCCTAAAGTGCTAGGATTACAGGCATGAGCCACTGCCCTGACCACAACATCTATTTGTACAGAGTCTGTCTCCCAACTGGAATGTCTGACACATGATGGCAAAGATTTTGACATCTTCACCCAATATTTGCTGAATTAGAGATCGAATCTACTTTGCCTTGCTGATTCAGATCAGTTTCCGGGAAGAGAATAATTTTTTTTTTTTTTTGAGACAGAGTTTCACTCTTGTTGCCCAGGCTGGAGTGCAATGGCACAATCTCGGCTCACTGCAACCTCTGTCTACAGGGTTCAGGCAAGTCTCCTGCCTCAGGCATGTGCCACAATGCCTGGGGAATTTTGTATTTTTTTAAGTAGTTATGGAGTTTTTCCATGTTGGTCAGGCTGGTCTCGAACTCCTGACCTACAGTATCTGCCCACCTCGGCCTCTCAAAGTGCTGGGATTACAGGGGTGGGCCACTGCACCTGGCTGAGAATAATCTTAAAGTAAATCTTGATTATCAGTATCCTTCTAGTTCTGAGAGCTGTTCCTTAAGAAACTGACTGATGTGAAAAAAAAAAAATCACAAAAACAAAATACTCTTACATTGAAACTTAATTGATTTTTGTACTTTTTATTTTCTGAGATTGCATCTTGCTGTTGTCCAGGCTGGAGGGCAGTGGCACAATCTCAGTTCACTGCAACCTCCACCTCCTGGGCTCCAGCAATCCTCCCATCTCAGCCTCCCAGGTAGCTGGGACTACAGGTGCATGCCACCATGCCTGGCTGATTTTTTATTTTTTTAGTAGAAATGAGGTCTCACCATGTTACCCAGGTTGGCCAAAATTTCCTGAGCTCAAGTGATTAGCCCACCTTGGCCTCTCAAAGTGTTGGGGTTACAGGGTGGGCTACCGTCCTTGGCCAACTAAATTGATTCTTTTTTTTTTTGTTACCCAGGCTGACAGCAGTGGTGCCATCACAGCTCACTGCAACATCTGCCTCCTGGGTTCAAGCGATTCTTCTGCCTCAGCCTCCAAAGTAGCTGGGATTACAGGCATGCACCATCATGCCTAGCTAATTTTTATATTTTTCGTAGAGGTGGGGTTTCGCCATGTTGGCCAGCCTGGCCTTTGAACTCCTGACCTCAGGTCATCCACCCTCCTTGGCATCCTAAAGTGTAATTACAGAGCACTCTTTCTCTCCCCCCACCCTCTCTTTCTGTTTAAGACAGTCTCACTCTGTTGCCCAGGCTGGAGTCAGTGGCAATCATGGCTCAATGTAGCCTCAAACTCCAAGGCTCAAGCAGCCTCCCAGGGAGTGAGGACTACAGGTGTGGACCACCACATCCAGCTAACTTATTTTTATTTTCATTTTATTTTTATTATTATTTTTTGAGATGAATTCTCACTCTGTTGCCAAGGCTGGAGTGCAGTGGTATGATCTTAGCTACCAAACCCAGGAATTTTTGTATTTTTAGTAGAGACAGGGTTTTACCATGTTGGCCAGGATGTTCTCGATTTCCTGACCTTGTGATCTGCCCACCTGGGCCTCCCAAAGTGCTGGGATTACAGGTGTGAGCCATGGCGCCTGGCTGATGTGAGCATTTTCTAAGCTAGAATACTATCTCTGTGGTGTAAGAGGAGCTTGTTCCACATACTGATCTTGTGTGGCAACTCTAATTTATATCTGAGTCCCATCTGCTCAGGGACCAGGA
Source organism: Cheracebus regulus (assembly GCA_963574635.1). Taxonomy (NCBI): domain Eukaryota; kingdom Metazoa; phylum Chordata; class Mammalia; order Primates; family Pitheciidae; genus Cheracebus; species Cheracebus regulus. The sequence goes on from CAUYQU010058152.1 coordinate 35,974, forward strand.
GCTAATCAGCAGGTCTTCACATGGAGGCGATGAACACAGAAGTATGTCTGCAATGCCTCCCTTTGGGGTACCCTCATACCAGCCCCTTGGTAACCATCGGAAGACCAGCACAGTAGACAGGGGCACCTGTGCTAAAGGCCATCTGCTCAGGTTGCTGCCACTCGCTAGCCACTGACCTTCAGCAAGCTTCTTGGCCCCTTTAAGCTTCAGTTTTCTCATTTGTAAAGTGGAGATATTTATAGTACTATCTCTAGGACTGCTGTGGGGATTAAGTGAAAGGATTAGTAAGCATTCAATGAGTGGTGGCTATTATTAGTGCAGATGTCATCCATCTATGACTCCAGAGGTGGCAGGCCAGAGGGCACACATGGCAAAGAGGAAAGAGAGAACAACCCCCACCCGTCACCTTCTGGAACATTCCCAGCAGGCCTCCACTAGGCCCAGCACTGGTCTCATAGGGAACAGGCCCAGTTCTGTTGTGCACGTGTGCACATGCATGTACACACACACACACACCCCTTTATCCTGAAGTCACACTGACAGGCCCAGAACACTGACTACAAAATACATTTAACTAAAATTGTTTTGTTTTTACTACTAACAACACATGTTTACTGTAGAAAAATTAAGAAGTTCAGATAATAAAAGAAAAAAATAAAAACTATTTATAATTTTACCATTCAAATATAACCAACACACTTAATATTTTGGTATATGTCCTTCCCTAGTGTTTTTTTGAGACGGAGTCTGTTGCCCAGGCTGGCGTGCAGTGGCATGATCTCGGCTCACTGCAACCTCTGCCTCCCGTGTTCAAGTGATTCTCCTGCCTCAGCCTTCTGAGGAGCTGGAATCACAGGCGTATGCCACCATGCCCAGCTAATGTTTATATTTTTAGTACAGACAGGGTTTCACTATGTTGTCCAGGCTGGTCTCAAATTCCTGACCTCAGGCAATCCACCCACCTCGGCCTCCCAAAGTGCTAGGATTACAGGGGTGTGCCACAGCACCCGGCCAGAAAAGTGGTATCTTATGATCATTCTAAGAATGCTGAACTATCTTCAGTTCCACCAAGTCTGCTGCATGCAAGCCACCATACAAGGTCTCATTCATACATACATAATGCACCATGTGCATCTGAATGGCTGGGACTTGTCCCCTGCTAGGGCTAGGGCTAAGATGTTAAAGAGAATAACTTTTGGCCAGGTGCAGTGGCTCCTGCCTGTAATCCCAGCACTTTGGGAGGCCGAGGTGAGTGGATCATGAGGTCAGGAGATCAAGACTATCCTAGCCAACATGGTGAAATCCCATCTCTACTAAAAGTACAAAAGAAAAAAAAATTAGCCAGGCATGGTGGTGGGTGCCTATAGTCCCAGCTACTTGGGAGGCTAAGGCAGGAGAATCGCTTGAACCTAGGAGGCAGAGAATATATATATACATACACATTGATAAATATATTCTATCTTGGGAGATGAGATAATTACACCCACTTTCCTCGGGGGA
>CAUYQU010058153.1:0-42281 GCA_963574635.1 Cheracebus regulus
ATTTCTATTTCTAGGTCCTTGAGGAATCGCCACACTGTCTTCCACAATGGTTGAACTAATTTACACTCCCACCAACAGTGTAAAAGTGTTCCTATTTCTCCACATCCTCTCCAGCATCTGTTGTCTCCATATTTTTTAATGGTCACCATTCTAACCGGCAAGAGATGGTATCTCAATGTGGTTTTGATTTGCCTTTCTCTAATGACCAGTGATGATGAGCATTTTTTCATATGTTTGTTGGCTGCATAAATGCCGAATTCTACCAGAGGTACAAAGAGGAGCTGGTACCATTCCTTCTGAAACTATTCCAAATACAAAAAGAGGGAATCCTCCCTAACTCATTTTATGAGACCAACAACATCCTGATACCAAAACTTGGCAGAGACACAACTAAAAAAGAAAATTTCAGGCCAATATCCATGATGAACATTGATGGGAAAATCTTCAATAAAATACTGACAAACCCATCCTACAGCACATCAAAAAGCTTATCCATCATGATCAAGTTGGCTTCATCCCTGGGATGCCAGGCTGATTCAACATACACAAATCTATAAACGTAATCCATCACATAAACAACCAAAGACAAAAACCACATGATTATGTCAATAGATGCAGAGAAGGCCTTTAACAAAATTCAACAGCGCTTCATGCTAAAAACTCTCAATAAACTAGGTATCGATGGAATGTATCTCAAAATAATTAAAGCTATTTATGACAAACACACAGCCAATATCATACTGAATGGGCAGAAACTGGAAGCATTCCCTTTGAAAACTGGCACCAGGCAAGAGTGCCCTCCCTCACCACTCCTATTCAACATAGCATTGGAAGTTCTGGCCAGAGCAATCAGGCAAGAAAAAGAAAGGGTATTCGATTAAGAAAGGGGGAAGTCAAATTGTCTCTATTTGCAGACGACCTGATTGTATATTTAGAAGACCCATTGTCTTAGCCCAAAATCTCCTTAAACTGATAAGCAACTTCAGCAGTCTCAAGATACAAAATTAACATGTAGAAATCACAAGCATTCCTATACACCAATAACAGACAAACAGAAAGCCTAATCATGGGCAAACTCCCATTCACAATTGCTACAAAGAAAATAAAATACCTAGGAATACAAGTAATAAGGGATGTGAAGGACCTCTTCAACGAGAACTACAAACAACTGCTCACGGAAATAAGAGAGGACACAAACAGATGGAAAAACATTCCATGTTCATGGTTAGGAGGAATCAATATCATGAAAATGGCCATACTGCCCGAAGTAATTTATAGAATCAATGCTATACCCATCAAGCTGACATTGACCTTCACAGAAATGGAAAAAAACACCTGAAACTTCACATGGAACCAAAAAAGAGCCTGCATAGCCAAGACAATCCTAAGCAAAAAAAAAAAAAAAAAAAAAAAAAAACAAAGCTGGAGGCATCCTGCTACCTGACTTTATACTACAAGGCTACAGTAATCAAAACAGCATTGTACAGGTATAAAACCCAGAACAGAGGCCTTTGTAGTAATGCCACACATCTACAACCATCTGATATTCGACAAACCTGACAAAAGCAAGCAATAGAGAAAGGATTCCCTGCTTAATAAATGGTGTTGGGAAAACTGGCTAGCCATGTGCAGAAAGCAGAAACTGGACCCCTTCCTGACACCTTATACAAAAATTAACTCCAGATGGACTAAAGATTTAAACCTAAGACCTAACACCATAAAAACCCTAGAAGAAAACCCAGGCAATACCATTCAAGACATAGGCATAGGCAAGGACTTCATGACTAAAACACCAAAAGCAATGGCAACAAAAGCCAAAACAGACAAATGGGATCTAATTAAACTTAAGAGCTTCTGCACAGCAAAAGAAACTATCATTAGAGTGAACTGGCAACCAACAGAATAGGAAAAAATTTTTGCAATCTTCCCATCTGACAAAGGGCTAATATCCAGAATCTACAAAGAACTCAAATTCAAAATCTACAAGAAAAAAACAACCCCATCAAAAAGTGGGTGAAGGATATGAACAGATACTTATCAAAAGTGTATATTCTTTATTGAAGCTACTAATAGTTGTGGAAAATCAGGACTAATTGAAAGAATACAAATGTGTAACTGAGGGCCAACATAACCAGGCTTCAACTTCAATCTTTTCTCTATGCATCTTTGAGGGAGGGTGAAAGATGTGTGGTTATATGACTCTTACCAGAAAAGAGGAAGAATTCTCAGGAGAAAAAGCTTTCCTAGCTTTGAGTTCTAAAAGGAATTCCTCATTTAGGGCTTTTCAATAGGAGACATTTAGATGATGTCATGATTGATATTCTCAATTATTTTTACAACAAAAGCTGCGGTAAGTTTCATAAAGCTGTTTCTTGAAGTAACCTTTGATAAAAAGGGAAATTACAGCATTTAAGAATAACTCAATGTGAGATTATGCAAAATGTGCCAGACTACTAAGTAGTAGCTGTTCAGTGGCCTAACCTAATCTGAGGATAAAATTGAGAATAAAGGAATGAAAAGCCCCTTGGACAACCTTCCTTAAATGTCAGTTCTCTCAGCTAGGCTTTTGGTTAACAGTAAGAGGTTGCAATCTGGCAAATTATTAATGATAATACCCATAATGCTGCTATTTTATATTTCTGATGATAGAGCCATATGGAAATAGTAGATGACATAAAATTATGAAATCTGAGATAGCCTATGTTATGGCCATCTTCTCTGACGATTTCATTTCAAGCAAAATGAAAGTTTTCCCTAGAAAGTTGCTTCTATAATAATTGAATCTATTTTAGTTTTAAAAAGCCCTCTTTGCTGTATTTCCGGAGTTCCACATCATAAATCATAGCTGAAATAATCTTGTCTGGAACATTTTTAAAGCAGCTGTTGATATCGTCTACCATGGGCAAGAATAGCCTAGTTATGCACCCTGAACCATCATTGCAGAGCTGCTTGACTTCCCAGTGTATGATGTAGTTGCAAAATGTCCTTCTAGAAAGCTACAATTCAATTGCTGGGTGGCAATCTTATAAACCAATTATAGATTGTGAAAAAGTCACTGATTTTATTTTCATTTAATAGCTTTATTGAATAACTAATATGTACCAGTAACTATTGAAAATACATTCATAGTTTATGTCAAGCCACTCTCTACTAATAATTTAAAAATAGGACCACAATTTGTGCTCTAAAGAACATTATCCACAGGAACAGAAAACCAGACACCACATGTTCTCTTTTGTAACTGGGAGCTGAACAATGAGAACACATGGACACCTGCTGGGGAACAACACATATGGGGCCTGTCGGGGGTGAGGGGCATGAGGGAGAGGATCACAAAGAATAGCTAATAGATGCAGGCTTAATACCTAGGTGATGGGGTGATAGGTGCAGCAAACCACCATGGGACACATTTACCCATGAAACAAACCTGCACATCCTGCCCATGTACCCCTGAACTTAAAAGTTGAAAGAAAACAAAAAAGAGTCATACAGATTGCACTATTTTGTGTTAGGTTTCTTTTGCTTAGCATAATGCATTTGAGATTCATCCAAATTGTTGCATGTATCTGCAATTGGTTCCTCTTTCTTGCTGAGCAGTATTTCATTGCAGATATGCCATAATTTGTTTATCCATTTCCTTGTTGATAGACATTGGGGTTGTCTCTAGTTTTTGATTCTTATGAATAAAGCTACAAACATTCATGTAAAAAAGAATGTTGTCGGCAAATAGAGGAAATTCACCCTTCTACTATGACAGCTAGGCACACATCAGGTCTGATATCCATCCACAAAGATCAGTCTAGCAATCAGAACCAAGTTTAAAGTGTTCTAGTAATAAACACAGTTCATAATTTACTCAATTTTAGATGTTTAATAAAATGAGATGCAACAGGAGCCCCAGGTCCCGTATTGAGTGGGTGGGTGGGTAGATGTGTAGGCTCCACGAAAGTACACATTTGGGGCTCCTAAGAATAGGGATTTGTGCCTAGTCAATCAGTGAATAAGGCTTTTGTTTTCTCTACAGACTCCCCATATAAACATTCCTTGATCCACAGGGCTAGCCCCTGGCAGTCATGTTCAACTATATGACATGGCCATCCTGGCTGCAGCTAATTAGACCAAAGATCAGCACAGAGTTGTAACTGGGCAAATCTTATTCTTTCACCAATAATTTGGAATTGGGCATGGAAAGCATTGAGTTAGTTTTATCAGGCACCTGTAACATGTAAGCCTCTGAGGTGCAAGGCCACCAAGTTCAACCAAACTAAGAAATAGCGAAAGTCACTCTATGAAAAAAATGGAGCAAAATAAGTAGAAACATAGAGACTGAAGAGGCAGAGCTCCCTGACAATTCCGTGATGAAACCCTTCCCTGAGACTTGGCTGAATTTCTCCTCTCCATAAGAAACTCAGCATCCTCATAATACTTTTGTTTAGGCTATTTTGAGTTTGCTTCTATTACTTGCAACCAAAAACTCCTTAAAAACACATACACTGGGAAATAATATCCACAGAATTATCTTTGTTAACCCAGCCAACTTTCTACCCCCTTAATGGCACTTTGCTTGTCTCAGCTTTACTTGAAGCTGTGAAGTTTGTATGAAGATTTAAACTTATTATGAGTAGTGTCTTCTAAATTCAGTTTTGCATCTAGTCTTGCTGACTCAGCAAGGTGTCTTTTAGCTTCCCAGTAGCTTTGGGTAAACAAATGCTAACACAGTGCATGAGCATGTAACAAACAGATGATTGATATTTTCTGTCAACAACATTTTAGCAGGAGATAAAACTTTTTCAAGGGAAACAAGGAGAATTCAAAAATACCTTCAGATAGCTACCTTCAGTTGAGTTTTTACAATACCTTAATTTTATTCATATAGGTATAAATGGGCTCAGGAATTGTTAAGAGTTAATAATAGGGGGAAATAGTTGTTGAACTACTTAAACACCATCCAAAGCAGTGGTTCTTGAATGTTGGTGTGCACAACTCATCTAGGTTACTTGTTTAACATACTGACTTCAGGGCCCCACCTCCAAAGATTTTTTTTGTCTGTGAGTCTCAGGAGAGCCAAGGAATCAGCTTTTTAACAAGTACACCCAGGAGAGCTTGATGCACAGTCTACTATAAAATGGTAGAAATAAGAAGAAACTAGCTTTTTCATAAATGTCCACCCTAGTCCCTAGAGCAATATTGTTTTTTACATCACATGTCCACAGTAAAACACTTGTGAGCACACTATCTCATAGAGGTAACTAACTTACATAGATGCATATACTGTTGTATTTTGAGACCTGTCACATAGGCTGGAGGACGGTGGTGTAATCATAATTACTGTAATCTCAAAGTTCTGGGCTCAAGCTATCCTCCTGCCTAAGACTTCCAAGTAGGTAGGGCTACAGGCCCCATCTAGCTAATTTTTATGTTGCCCAGGCTGGTCTTGAACTCCTGTCCTTAAGCGATACTGTCACCTCAGCCTCTCAAACGCTAAGATAATAGGCAGGAGTCACTGTGTCCAGCGAAACATTTTTTAAAGTAAGAAAAATAAAAACTATCACTATATTGATGGCATTTATATTTCAAGGTCTCTAGGTATACTTCATGGCTAAGGATAGGTGGTGTAGTCTAAGTTTTTTCAAAGTTAATTTAAATTTAGAAATATGTAATCTGCAGGGCAAATCGATGAAGTATATGCAAACTGCAAAATATTCACAGCAGAAAACAAGGAGATTGACTAGGGTGTTAATGATCAGCACTCTAATTGCAGACCTCTGGCTCCCCACTCAGGAGACCTCAAGATCTGTACCTGAGAAGTGTCTGCCTGTCTGACATGATAAACATAAGGATTCAATGTTTTTTTTTTTAACAATAAATCCATAAATGCCTAATTTTTAGATTCAAAAATGAATAAATATAAATAGAAATTCTAACAATTACTTTGCATCACAAGGCTTTATCTTGCACACCCCTTCATTTTGAAGACTGTTGCTTTAGAGAACAAATAAAAGTTTGTCTAAGACTTCTATAACTTGATCTTTCAACTATTAGGTTATAAAATATTATAGCCTGAAATTATTTCTTTGTTGATTAATTGAGGAGTGGCAGAGGGGAAAGAATTCTTCCAAGGTACAGAGTCTCTATGAAGGATTTAGCAATACCACTGCCTATCATAGAACTGTCTCTGAAGACAAATATTTATTACTTTTGTTTAGTTTACAGCACACATCAAAACAATAAATGGTCCCTACGGAAAAAGGTAAGAATTAAGGTATATTAAATACCCTTTTGGGAAGGTCTAGAATTTTCATAATCTCTTATTTTATAAATTTTTAATTGTTGTGGGTACATAGTAGGTATATGGTTACATGACATATTTTGATACAGGCATACAATGCATAATAATCACATCAGGGTAAATGGGGTATCCATTGCCTCAGCACTTACTTCTTGCGTTACAAACAATCCAATTATACACATTTAGTTATTTTTAAATGTACAATTAAATTATTTTTTAATAATTTAAAAATTATTAAAACTATAGTCACCCTGTGGGTGCTAGCAAATGCTAGGTCTTATTCATTCTTTCTATTTTTTGGTACCCATTAACTATTATCATTTTCACCCACCTCCCCAACCCATCCACTACCCTTCCAAGCCTCTGGTAATCATCATTCTACTCTCTATCTCCATGAGTTTGTGAACCCTGAAAATCTGAGCCAGGTCTCAGTTAATTTAGAAAGTTTATTTTGTCAAGATTAAGGACATGCACCTGTGACACAGCCTCAGGAGGTCCTCACGACACGTGCCCAAGGTGGTCAGAGCACAGTTTGGTTGTATACATTCTAGGGAGACATGAGACATCAATCAACATATGCAAGATGAACACTGGTTAAGTCTGAAAACATGGGACAACTCAAAGGAAAGGCAGGAAGACTCAAAGCTGGGAGGGGGCTTCCAAATCATAGGTAGATAAGAAGTAAACGGTTGCATTCTTTTGAGTTTCTGATGACCCTCTACAAAGGAGGCGATCAGATATGTATTTATCTCAGTGAGCAGAGGAGTGACTTTGAATGAGAAGCAGGTGGGCCCTAAGCAGTTCCCAGCTTGATCTTTCCCTTTAGCTTACTAATTAGGGGGACCCAAGATTTATTTTCCTTTCGCAAGTTCAATTGTTTTGATTTTTAGCTCCCATAAATATGTGAGAACATGCAGTTTATCTTTCTGTGCCTGGCTTATTTCACTTAACATAATGACCTCCAGTTCCATCCATGTTGTTGCAAATGACAGCATCTCATTCTTTTTTATGGCGGAAGAGTACTCCATTGTGTATATGTCCCACATTGTTTTCTCCATTCAGCTGTGGATGGACCCGGAGGGTGCGCATAAATCTTGGCTATTGTGACTAATGCGGCAGCAAACATACGCGTGCAGGTATCTCTTCAACATTCTGATTCCCTAGCAGTGGGATTGCTGATCACATGGTAGGTCTATTTTAAATTGTTTGAGGAACCTCCAAGCTGTTCTCCATAGTAGTTGTACTCATTTACATTCCCACCAACAGTGTATAAGGGTTCACTTTTCACCATATCCTTATCAGTATTTGTTATTGCCTGTCTTTTGGATGAAAGTCTTTTTTTTTTCTTTTCTTTTTGAGACACAGCTTCACTCTTGTTGCCCAGGCTAGAGTGCAATGGCATGATTTTGGTTCACTGCAACCTCTGCCTCCTGGGTTCAAGTGATTCTGCTGCCTCAACCTCCTGAGTAGCTCGGACTATAAGCGTGTGCTATTACACCAGCTAATTTTTTTGTATTTTTAGTAGACACGGGGTTTCACCATGTTGGGCAGGCTGGTCTCAAACGCCTGTCCTCAGGTGATCCCCTGCCTTGGCCTCTTACAGTGCTGGATTACAGGCATGAGCCACCGTGCCCAGCTGATAAAAGCCATCTTAACTGGGGTGAGATAACATCTCACTGTTGTTTTCATTTGCATTTATCTGATGATCAGTGATGTTCGGCACCTTTTCACATGCCTGTTTGCCATTTGTACATCTTCTTTTGAAAAATGTCTATTCGGATCTTTTGCCCATCTTCTAATTATTAGATTTTTTTCCCATAGAGTTTTATTTAGGTTTCTTATATATTCTGGTTATTAATCTTTGTCCAGACTGGACAACAGAGTGAGACCCTGTCCCCCCGCCCCCCCCAAAAAAAAAGAAAAAAGAAAAAGAAAGAAAAAAAGAAAAGAAGGGAAGGGAAAGGAAGAGAAGGGAAAAGAAAGAATGATTTAGGGAGAATTTCCCCTTTCTTTACCTTTTGGAATAGTTTAAGATTGGTACCAATTCTTATTTGAATGTCTGATAGAATTCAGCTGCGAATCCATCTGGTCCTGGACTTTTTTTCATTGGTAAATTTTTTATTACTGTTTCAATCTCATTACTTGTTACTGGTCTGTTCAGAGTTTCTATTTCTTCCTGATTTAATCTAGGAGGATTGTATATATCCAGGGATTTATTCACTGCCTCTAGTCTGAAAAAGCACAAATAAACAATCTAAGGTCACAACTCAAGGAGCTAGAGAAACGAACAAAGAAAATCAAAACTCAGCAGAAGAAAAGAAATAACAATCTGAAAAAGCACAAATAAACAATCTAAGGTCACAACTCAAGGAGCTAGAGAAACGAACAAAGAAAATCAAAACTCAGCAGAAGAAAAGAAATAACAAAGATCAAAGCAGAATTAAATGAAAGTGAAACAAAAATTACAAAAGATATATTAAACAAAAAGCTGGTTCTTTGAAAACATTAAAAAATATATGGACCATTAGCAAGAGTAACCAAGAAGAGAGATCCAAATAAGCTCAATTAGAAACCAAATGGATGATACTGCAACTGATATCACAGAAATACAAAAGATCATCCATGACTACCATGAACACCTTTATTTGCACACAATAGAAAATCTAGAGGCAATGAATAAATCCCTGGAAATATACAATCCTCCTAGATTGTTTATGTGAGTCTTTATGTGTTAGCTGAGCCTCTTGAAGATAGCAGATTAATTGGTTGGTGAATTCTTATCCATTCTTGCATTCTGTATCTTTTAAATGGAGCACTTAGACCATTGATATTTAATGTTAGCATTGAGATGTGAGGTACTGTTTTATTCATCATGCTAGTTGTTGCCTGAATACCTTTTTTTTTTTTCATTGTGTTATTGTTTTATAGGCCCTGTGACATTTATGCTTTAAGGAGATTCTATTTTGGTGCATTTTTGAGGTTTCGTTTCAAGATTTACAGCTCTTTTTAGCAGTTCTTGTAGTCTTGGCTTAATAGTGGAAAATTCTCTCAGCATTTGTTTGCCTGAAAAAGACTTTTATCATCATTTATGAAGTTGTTTTGCTAGATACAAAATTCTTGCTGGAATTATTTTGTTTGAGGAGGCTAAAGATAGGACCCCAATCCTTTCTGTCTTGTAGAGTTTCTGCTAAGAAACTGGCTGTTAGGGACAGGTTTTCCTTTATAGCTTACCTGATGCTTTTACCGTATAGCTCTTAAGATTCTTTCCTTCTTCTTGACTTTAGATAATCTGATCACTATGTGCCTAAGTGATGATGATCTTTTTGGGATAAATTTCCCAGGTGTTCTTTGAACTTCTTGTATTTGGATGTCTAGATCTCTAGTGAGGCCATGAAAGTTTTCCTTATTTCCTCAAATACATTTTCCAAACTTCTGGATTTCCCTTCTTTCACAGGAACACCAATTATTCTTAGGTTTTGGCATTTAACATATTCCCAAATTTCTTAGAGGCTTTGTTCATTTTTTAAAATTTATTTTTGTCTTTGTCTGAATTAATTGGAAAGTCTTATCTTTGAGCTCTGAAGTCCTTTCTTCTACTTGTCCTAGTCTATTGTTGACACATTCCAGTGAACTTTGTATTTCTCTAAGTGTGTCTTTCATTTCCAGAAGTTGTGATTGTGTTTTCTTCCTAATGTCTACTTCTCTGGAGAATTTTTCATTTATATCCTGTTTTTTGTTTTTGTTTTTTTCATTAAGTCGATTTTCACTTTTCTCTGGTATTTTCTTCAGTAGCTTAACTTAAATTATTTATGTGGCAATTAAGAGATTTCTTGGTTTGGATCCATTTTTGGGGAGTTAGTGTAGCGTGGCCTTTTGGGAGTGATATAGAACTTTGTTTTGTCATATTACTAGAATTGTTTCTCTGATTCCTTCTCATTCTGGTAGACTATTTTAGTGGAAAAATCTGGAACTCAAAGGCTGCTGTTCAGATTCTTTCATCCCACACAGTGATCCTTTGATATGGTGCACTACCCCTTCCCCTGGGATGGGGCTTCCTGGGAGCCTGACTGCAGTGATTGTTACTGCTCTTCTAGGTCTAGCCACCCAGCAGGGCTATCAGGCTCTGGGCTGGTGCTGGGGAATGTCTGTAAAGAGTCCTGTGTTGCAACTTCGTATTGGTTTGTTCAGGTTTTGGATTTCTTCATGGCTCAAGATTGGTAGGTTGTATGTGTTTAAGAATTTATTCATTTATTCTAGGTTTTCTAACTTGTTAGCACAATGTTGCTCATAGTAGCCACAAATAAGCCTCTGAATTTTTGCAGTATCAGTTGTAATGTCTCCTTTTTAATGTCTGATTTTATTTGGATGTTTTTTCTTAGACTGGCTAAAGGTTTGTCAATTTTGTGTTTTCAAAAACTTTTAGTTTTGTTGATCCTTTGTACTGTTTTGTTTCAATTTTATTTCTGCTCTGATTTTTATTATTTCTTGTCTTCTACTAATTTTTGGTTTGATGACTCTTGCTTTTCTAGTGCCTTAAGATGCATTGTTAGGTTAAAGTTGTTCTTCTTTTTGGATGTAGGCACTTTCAGCTATAAACTTCCCTCTTAGTACTAGTTTTGCAGTATCCCATAGGTTCTGGTATGTTGTGTTACATTGTCATTTGTTACAAGACATTTTTCAGTTTTCTTAATTTCTTCATTGACCCACTGGTCATTCAGCAGCATAGTGTTTAATTTCCATGAGTTTGTATAGTTTTCAAAATTCCTCTTGCTATTGATTTCTAGTTTTATTCCATTGTAGTCAGAGAAGATGCTTGATATTATTTCATTTTTTAAAAACGTTTTAAGACTTGTTTTGTTACCAAACATATGGTCTATTCTTGAGAATAATCCATGTGCTGAGGAAAAGAATGTGTATATCTGTTATATCCCTTTTCTGAATTGACCTTTATCATTATATAGTGATCTTTTGTCTCTCCTTATAGTTTTTGTCTTGAAATCTATTTTATCTGATGTAAGTATAGCTAGTCCTGCTCTTTTTTGGTTTCCATTGGCATGGAATGTCTTTTTCCATCTTTTTGTTTTCAGTTTATGTGTGTCTTTATAGGTAAACTGTGTTTCTTGTAGGCAATAGGTCTTTGGGTCTTATCTTTTTATCCATTTAACCAATCTATGTCTTTTGATTACAGAGTTAAGTCCATTTGCCTGTAATGTTGTTATTGATAAGTAAGGTCTTACTCCTGCCATTATGTTACTTGCTTTGTGGTTGTTTTGCCGTCTTCTCTTCCTTCTCACTTTCCTTCCTGTCTTCCTTTCAGTGAAGGTGATTCCCTCTAGTGGTATGATTTAATTTCTTGCTTTTTATTATTTATGTATCTATTATATGTTTTTTGATTTGAAGTTATCATGAGGCTTGCAATTACTACCTCATAACCCACTAAATTTAGCTACTAGCAATTTAACACTGTTTACATAAACTAATAAAAAACTCTGCACCTTAGCTTTATCTCCTCACTTAAGTTTTTGTTGTTTTTATTTATATCTTATTGTACTTTCTATGTCTTGAAAGTTCTTGTAGTTATTTTTATTGGATCCTCTTTTAGTCTTTTTACCTAAGAGTAGTTTATACACCAGAATCACAGTGTTATAATATTCTGTGTTCTTCTGTGTGCTGACTACTACCAGTGAGTTCTGTACCTTCAGATGATTTTTTATGGCTCATTAACATCCTTTCTTTTTTTTTGAGACTGAGTTTCTCTGTCACCCAGGTTGGAGTACAGTGGCATGATTTTGGCTCACTGCAACCTATGCCTCCCAGATTCAAGTGATTCTCATGCCTCAGACTACTGAGTATCTGAGATTACAGATGTGTGCCACCATGCCCAGCTAACTTATATTTTTAGTAGAGACACTCTTTCACCATATTGGCCAGGCTGGTCTTGAACTCCTGACCTCAAGTGATCCTCCCACCTTGGCCTCCCAAAGTGCTGGGATTACAGGCAAACATCCTTCTATTTCTTTTTTAAATTTTTTTTATTTTTTTGAGATGAAGTTTCTCTCTCTGTTGCCCAGGCTGGAGTGGTGCAATGATGTGATCTCGGCTCACTGCAACTTCTGCCTGCTGGGTTCAAGGAATTCTCCTGCCTCAGCCTCCTGAGTAACTGGGTCTATAGGCATGCGCCACCACACCTGGTTAATTTTTATATTTTTGGTAGAGATGGGGTTTCACCACGTTGGTCAGGTTGGTCTCGAACTCCAGACCTCAAGTGATCCACCCACCTCAGCCTCCCAGAGTGCTGGGATTGCAGGTGTGAGCCACCATGCTTGGCCCATCTTTTTATTTCTGACTGGATAATTCCCTTTAGAATGTTTTTGTAGGACAGGTCTGGTAGTGATGAAATCCCTCAGACTTTGTCTGGGAATATCTTTATTTCTCCTTCATGTGTGAAGGACATTTTCACTGGATATAGTATTCTAGGGTAAAAGATTTTTTCCTTGAGCTCTTTAAATGTCATGATACTCTCTCCTGGCCTGTAAGCTCTCCACTGAAACATCTGCTACCAGAGGTATTGGAGCTCCATTGTATGCTATTCATTTCATTTCTCTTGCTGCTTTTAAGTTAATTTAAGTTTTAAGTAATTTCTCTTGCTGCTTTTCTTTATCCTTGACTTTTGGGAGTTTAACTACTAAATGCCTTGAGGTAGTTTTCTTTAGATTAAATCTGTCTGGTGTTCTATAACATTCTTGTACTTGGACATGTATATCCTTCTCTAGATTTGGGAAGTTTTCTGTTATTATCCCTTTGAATAGGCTTTCTACCCCTCTCTTTCTCTACCTCCCCTGCAAGGCCAATAACTTAGATTTGTTCTTTTGAGGCTATTTTCTTGATCTTGTAGGTGTGCCACATTCTTTTTATGCTTTTTTTCTTTTGTCTCCTCTGACTATCTCTTTTGAAATGGCTTGTATTCAAGCTCACTAATTCATTTTTCTGTTTGATTATTTCTGGTATTAAAAGACTCTGATGCATTCTTCAGTATGTAAATTGCATTTTTCAACTCCAGAATTTTCTGCTTGATTTTTAGTTATCTCAATTTCATCATTAAATTTATCTGACAGAATTCTGAATTCTTTCTCTGTGTGATCTTTAATTTATTTGCATTTCCTCAAAATCCTCTTTTGAATTCTCTTTCTGAAAGGTTACATAGCTCTGTTTCTCTAGGATTGGTCCCTGGTACCTTATTTTGTTCATTTAGTAAAGTTGTGTTTTCCAGGATGGGCTTGATCCTTATGGATGTTTGTCAGTGTCTGGGCATTAAAGAATTAGTTATTTATTGTTGTCTTTTGCAAGCTGGGTTGTTTGCACCCATTCTTGTGAAGGCTTTTCAGATATTTGAAAGGACTTGGGTGTTGTAGTCTAAGCTATATCTGCACTGGGGGGCACCCCAAGCCCAGTAATGCTATGGTTTCTGCAGAATCACAGAAATATCACCTTGGTGGTCTGGATTAGACCCAGAAGAATTCTCTGGACTACCAGGCAGACTTACCTTACTTTTTCCCAGTTTTTGTCTCTCTCTCTCTTCCTGTCTCTCTCTCTCTCACCCCTTCTTCTTCTCTCCCTCTGTTCTGAGCTGCTTGGAGCTGGAGAAGGGGTGACACTAGCACCCCAGTGGCCACAACCACTGGGATTGTGCTGGGTCAGACCTTACGCCAGCAAAGCACTGGGGCTTGGCCAAAGCCTGCAGTAGCCACTACCTGGCTATTACCTATGTTTGCTCAAGGTCCTAGGGCTCTACAATTAGCAGTAGGTGAAGCCAGTCAGGCTTGCAACCTTCCCTTCAGGGAAACAAGTTCCCTCAGACCCCAGGTGGGTCCAGAGATCTCTTCCCTGAGCCAGGGACTAGAGTAAAAAACCCTAGAAATATACCTGGAGTTACATTGTTCTATAGCTGTGCTGGCACTCAAACCACAAAACGCAGTCCCTCTCACTCTTCCCTCTCCTTTCCACAGGCAGAGGAGCTCCACTCTGTGGCTACCACCACCAGTCCCATAGGAAGTACTGCCAGGTTACTACCAGTGTTCACCTATGGCCAAAGGTCTCTTCAGTCAGCTTGCAGCGAATGCTGACAGGCCTGAGGCTAACACTTGAGAAGTCTCCTGCCTCTGGCTTAAGGCAGGTCCAGAAATATCATCCAAGAGTCAAGTCCTGGAATGGGGACCCTAAAAGCCCACTTGGTGCTCTACCCTGCTGTGGCCAACCTGGTACTTAAAGTATAAGACAAAGTAACGTTTACTTTTCCCTCTGCTTTTCTCAGAAGGAGTCTCTCACAAGAGCCACCACACCTGGGAATGTGGTTGATCTCACCTGAAAGTGGCATGTGTTACAGAGTCTCACTCAAGGCCCACAGCACTTTACCTGGGTATTGCTGCTGGTTATTGCAGGTGATGGGTCCTGCCAGGACTGGGTCCTTCCCTTCAAGGCAGTGGGTTCTCTCTTGGTCCTGTGTGGTCTAGAAATGTCATCCCAGAGCTACGGTCTGGAAAAAAGGTTTAATGACTCTGACTGGTGCCCTATCCTACTGTAGCTGACCTGGTATCCAAGATGTAAAACAGGCTCTTTTTTATCCTTCCCTCTCCTCTTCTCAAGTGGAAGGAAGGGAGATATCTTTTGGAGCCACAAAATGTGCAACCTGTCATTGGAGAAACAGTGGTGGAAGCACTCTCTTAGCTGCCCTGGCTGCTATCTCAGTAGGTCATGTGTCCCCACAACTCCAATGGCTCTGAGCCCAGCTCTGTACTAGGACTTGCTAAAAGTTGCAGTCACTGTGACCAAGACTGCTTTTTAAGTTTATATAGGGCCTCAGAGTACTTTAATCATGGTGGTGAGGCTTGCCAGAACTCAAGTTCTGACTGCTGGGATGGGTTATTCCCCTCTGGCTAGTGCTGGTTTATAAACCTCTTCCGTGGATGGGCTTCAGCTGAGGGCAGCCTGGTTTTGCTTTCCACTGTCACAAGGAAGCACTCAGTTCAATGTAAAGTCCTATAATCTCTAAGCTCTCTCCCTCCCAAGATTCTCTCTCCATACCATGTGGCCACTGACCAGGGATGGGGGAGAGATGCATATGCAATTCAAGACAGTCTTTCCTACCCTCTTCAGTGATCTTTTAGTGACATGAAGTTAAAACCAGGTACGTGTGAGTGCTCATCTGATTTTTGGTTCTTTATAACTGTGCTCTTTGTGTAGATAGTCATTAAGTTTGCGTTCCTAAACGGTGGAGGGGGGATGACTGGTAGAGCCTCGTATTTGGCCATTTGCTCCACCCTTTAAATATCCTTCTTAGGAAGCCAAATTGACGCAGAATGAATCTGTAAATTCAGTAATGATCCTCTTCATACTGCCCAAGTTTAAAGAGGACAATTCTTTTCTAAGGAGGGGAGTAAAATCTATTAGAAAGCATGGCTTGAGTTTTTGTCAACCTCATGGACTAGTCTCACAATAAAAACTGTAAAAATAAAGGGAGAAGTTACAAAATTAAAATCGTGAAAATCAACATTTATTGCATACCTACTTTGTGCCAACTTTAGGACTAGGGATATGCCAGTGGAAAAACAAAAAATTCCTGCCATGTGGCTCTTACATTGTTGTGGAAGGGCATGGACATACAGATGGAGATATATATCCATATAGATATAGATCTATTCCTAACATGTATATGTATGATAGGTAAATAAAAGCATAGGTGTGTGTTGTAGGACTTCCGTGGTGATAAGTAAAACTGGAGAAATAACAAGGGAGGATAGTCAATGAGTATGAGGAAGGGAGTGTGACCATATAGTAGGCTGTGAGGGACTGAATCATGTAGATAACTGTGGGATGTGCATGCCAAGCAGGTTTGGATCTGTGTTCCCACCCACATCTCAAGTTGAAATGTCATCCCCCATGTTGGAGGAGGCCTGATGGGATATGATTGGATCATGGGGGTGGATTGCTCATCAATGGGTTAGTACCATCCCTTTGGTATTGCCCTCACAATAGTAAGTGAATTCTTATGAGATTAGGTTTTTTAGAAGTGTGTGGCACCCTCCCTCTCCGCCCACCACTCTCTCGTTCTTGTTTTTGCCATGTAACTCATTCCATGAAGTGCAAGCTCCTGCTTGGCCTTCAACCATGATAACAAGCTTCCAGAGGCCTCCCCAGAAGCAGATGCCACTATGCTTCATGTACAGTCTGCAAAACCATGACCAAGTAAACCTCTATATAAATTACCCTGTCTCAGGCATTTCTTTACAGCAATATAAGAACAGTCTACTACAGCAGGAGTAACAGCATATGTGAAGGGCTAAGGTGGAGAGAATCAGAACTGTCTAAGAAACAATGTTGCTCCTGGATTGACAGTGAGCTGAGGAGGAGATAGGAAGGATAGGCAATACATTAAAAGTTTTAAAAGCTTAAGCCAAGATTTAAAGACTAAAGCAAAGTCATTAAAACAAACATTTTAGTGATATGACAATTCAACATTGTCTACTATGTGAAAGGCAGTTTTAGAAACTGCAAAAAATCCTGCTCACATTTTAGCACAATGAAAATTCTGACATAAAATGGAATAAAAGAAAGAAATACAAAATGGTAGTTCAATGGCCAGGTGTGATAGTTCATGGGAGGCCAAGGTGGGAAGACCACTTGAGGACAGGAGTTCAAGACCAGCCTAGGCAACATAGCAAGGCCCCATCTTTACAAAAAAATGTTTAAAAAATTAGCTGTATGTGGTGGTACATGCCCATGCTCCCACCTACTCATGAGGCAGAGGTGGGAGGATTGCTTGAGCCCAAGAGGTTTGAGGCTGCAATGAGCCATGATTGTACCCTGTCTCGAAGAAAAAAATTATATTTCAAAATAGGAATTAATAATGACTATAATACTCTAAAACAATGTTGAATGCACAATTTAAAAATTTTCAGAAATAAAAGCAGATAAATGATTTAAAATACCTAATTAACAATATGAGAAATGATTTGAAATATGTAATTCACAACATGAGGCCATGTTCAGTGACTCATGCCTGTAATCCCAACATTTTGGGAGGCTCAGGCAGGTGGATCGCTTGAGCCCAGGAGTTCAAGACCAGCCTGGGCAACATGGCAAAACCTTGTCTCTACAAAAAAACAAAAACAAAAAGGAAACCAAAAGTAGGCAAATGTGGTAATGCATGCCTGTAGTCCCAGTTACTCAGAAGGCTGAGGTGGGGGGATTGCTTGAGCCCAGCAGGCAGAGGCTACAGTAAGCTGAGATTATACCACTGCACTCCATCCTGGGTGACAGAGTGAGACCCTGTCTCAGAAAAAACAAAACAAAACAAAGAAACAAACAATATGAAACATTAAGTGGTAGAACATGTTAAGTAGAAATATGCCAGAAAATATTTTTTAAAGGATCTAAATCTAATTTCTAAAGATGAAAACTACAATGGCTGAGATATAAAATACATTGAATAAGATTTGTAAATTAGACATTGTAGAAGAAAAGATTCATAAATTTGTAGGCATAGAAACACACTGAGAAAAAAAGACTCCAAAAAAAGTAGTAGATTATTAGTAAATTTATAGGAAAATATCAAGTGGCCTAATGTATATGTCATTCAAATCCACAGAGAAGTGGGGTAGAGGAAGCAGAAAAAAAATTTGAAGAAATAAAAGCCAAAATCTTTTCCAAATGTGATGAAAATTATAAAATGAAAGATCAAACACCTTTGCAAATCCCAAGTACAAGAAACATGAAAAACACATTGAGGCAAATTATAAACTGTTCAAACAAGAGATAAAGGAAAAATATTCAGGAGCATGAACAGGAGCTATGACAGGAGAAAAAAAAGCAGCCAACTGAATCCCTCCATTCCCTCTGTAGTGCACACTGACTGGGACCTGCCAACACTCAGCCCCCACCTGGGACCCATAGTCTAGCACAGTGTTCCCAGGTGGTAACAGAGGGGAAGAGCATGTATGCAGCAGCAATGGAGAGAGAAAAAGAAAAGGAGAAAGAAGGGGAGTTGGACTGGTACTGGCAGTGGAGAAAGAAAAAAGGAAGGGAAGGAAAGCCTTGTGCTAAGGGGTCTGTCAGCAAAGTTAACCCCCGCCCAAAATAAAGTTATTTCAGTTCAAAAAATAATAATTAAACAAATGAACGAAAGATAAAATCTTCAAAGGAGCCAGAGGGGTGGAAAAAACAAATATAAGAATGACAGCAGATTTCTCATTGGCAACAATACAAGCACTTTCTTAAGAAGAAGACAGTAGAGCAACACCTGTAATGCAATGAAGAAGTAAATAATAATAATAATAATAATAAACAAAAAACAAACCACCCTTTCAACTTACAATTTTGTGCCCAGTAAAAGTAGTTTTCAAAAACATAGGTGATGTTTTCAGACGTACAGAAGCTAAATGAATTCATCATCAAATATCTGCACTACAGGAAAAGTTAACAGAAGACAGAAAGAAAATAGTATCAAAATAATATTTTGCCAGAGAGGCAGAAAGAAAAACTATCAAAATAATATTATGTGTAATTAAAATCTGATGGAAGAGGAAGACAAAAATTATCTGAAGAAATAATGGAACAGCATTAAAGATAGTAATTAAATGGGTAAATATATAAAATTATTTTCTTGTTATTTAAATCTCTTTAAAAGATAATTGACAATTTAAACAAATAGCAATGTATCATGGGGCTTATAAGATATATATAAAAGATGCCTGGCAACAATAACATAAATGCTGGGAGAGGAGATATGAAGGTATATTATTTTACAGTTCTTAAATAAGAAGGAGTATAGTATTAATTAAAGGTAGATATGATAAATTAGAGATATTTTATATAAACAGTAACCACCTGAATAGCAAAGCAAAGAATCATAGCTAATAAGCCAATAAGGATAATGGAATCAAAGAAAGTTCTCAATCCAAAAGAAAGCAAAAAGATGGAAAAGGAAACAAAGATGCGACAAACAGAAAACAAATAGCAAGACAACTGACTTTAACCATATCAATTATCACGCTATATGTAACATTTTAACTATCTCAATTAAAGGCAGAGATTGTCAGGTAGAATTAAAAAGCAAGATCCACCTACATGCTGTCTATAAAAGACAGCTAAAGAAATGGAAAGATTAAAAATAAAAGAGATGAGATATCTGATTTCAGCTCACAGATGGAAAGAGGCAGAAAGAGTGTCACCACCATCCTACAAGAGAAAAACTGGACAAACTGCAAACTAAAGATTTTTCTTGAATCCATCAGAAAGCTGAGGTCACAGGGCAGACAACTAACCTGAAACCTGGAGAAAGACAGGAGCCTGCAGAAAGAACAGGGCACAATCTTTGGCTTTACCTGAGACAGACAGCTCCAAATGCATGTAAGGCAGTAGGAAGATTAAACCAGAATTTTTATTGAACTGCTAAACACCAAGTGTGGGCTAATGTGGAAGCATGATGTCTATAGGGGACTCAGACATAATAAGGTTTTCACCCACACATAGGTCATTCCTCCAGGAACCTCATCAGGTTCTCACAGAGATAACTAGGGAGAATCCAGAGAAAGATACCCCCTTCAGCGGTGCCGGCTAGGGGAGAAGAAAAGCAGCTACTCCTAAAATCTGTTCAGATCCAATCCCCCAATCTCCACTACAGAGCCACAGATGAAATCTGCAGAGGAAGGCATTAATGAAATTCCACTACAGCCTGGGGAGAGGAATGGAGATCACTACTATTACAGCCTGAATTGTGTTGTGCCCATAGCAACCCCATTCCCAGATTTCAGAAGTTGGAACCCCAAACCCCAATTTGACTGTATTTGAAGATACGGCCTGTAAGGAGGTAAGTAAGGTTAAGTGAGAGCATAAGGATAGGATTAGTGTCCTTATAAGAAGAGACACCTGAAAGCTCCCTGATGTGTAAGGACACAGTCAGTAAGAAGATGGCAAGTCAGGAGGAGAGCTCTCACTAGAATCAATTGGCACTTTGATCTTGGACTTCCCAGCCTTCAGAACCGTGAGAAAATAAATTTCTGTTGTTTTGGTGACAGTGTCTATGGTATTTTGTTATGGCAGCCCTTGGAGATAATCACCAAAAGAAAATACCAATATCAAGAATGAAAGAGAGGACATCACTACCAATCCCATCAACACTAAAAGGATACTAAGGAAATATTACAAACAACTTCGTGTTCATAAATTTGATAACCAAGATGAAACACCAGTTCCTTGAAAGACAAACAACCAAATTCAATAAATAATAGATAACCTGAATAGTCCTATATCTGTTGAATGTGAATTTGTAGTTAAAATCTTCTCACAAAGACAAGTCAAGGTTGAGATGGCTTTGCTGGTGAGTTCTAATGAATATTTAAGAAAGAAATACCATTTTGAGTGGGTACGATGGCTTACGTCTGTATCCCCAACATTTGGAAGGCCAAAGCAGGCAGATTGCTTGAGCCCAGGAGTTGAGAATAGCCTGGACAACACAGTGAAACACTGTCTCTACAAAAAAATACAAAAATCTTTTAGCCAGGTGTGGTGGTGCATGCCCGTAATCCCACCTATTTGGGAGGCTGAGGCTGCAGTGAGCCGTGTTTGTGCTGCTGCACTTCAGTCTGGGTAACAAAGCAAGACCATCATGGGGGGGAAAAAAAAAGAAGAGAAATACAAATTTTGCAAAAATTCTTCCAGAAAATAAAAAAGGGAATACCTTTTAACTCATTCTATGAGGCCAGCATTGCCCTGATACAAAACGAGGTAAAGATGTTAACAACAACAACAAATTAGACCAATATGCCAAACATACATGCAAAAATTGATGAATGTGAGCAAATTAAATTCAACAATACGTAAAAAAAGATGAATACATCATTACCAAGTGGAGATTATTTCAGAAAAGCACAGTTGATTTAACATTCATGTATCAATTGATGTATTAATTTCCTAGGGCTCCCATAACAAAGTACCACCAACTGAATGGCTTAGAACAAGCAAAATTGACTGTCTTACAGTTCTGGGTGCCAGAAGTACAAAATCCAAGTATCAACAGGGACATCCTCCTTCTGAAGGTGCTAGCAAAGGATCTGTCCCAGGTCTCTCTCTTAGCTTCTGGTAATTTCAGGTGTTCCTTGGCTTGCAGATGGCCATCTTTTCTCTGTGTCTCTTCACATGGTACCCTTGCTATGTGTGTATCTGTGCCCAAATTTAGCCTTTTATAAGGACACAAGTCATATTGGATTACTGCCCATCCTAATTCCTAATTTTATCTCAATTACCTCTATAAAGACCTTATTTCCAAACAAGTGACATTCAAAGGGACCGGGGATTATGACTTCAATATATCTTTTTTGGAGGGATACAATTTAATCTCTATATAAAATATAAAACTAAAAGAAAGAAAAAAAGCAAAGCAATCATTTCCACAGATGTAGAAAAGCCTTAATGAAATCCAACATTCATCCTTGATGAAAGCTCTCAAGTCTTCCTCCATCTTGATAAAGAACATCTACAAAAAACCCTGAGCTAACATCCACAATTGAGTAAAAGACTGACAACTTTCCAAGATCAGAAGCAAAGAAAGGATGTCTGGTCTCATCACTTTTATTCAACACTGTGCTCGAGCTTCTAGTCAGTGCAGAAGACAAGAAAAAGAAAGAACAGGCCTCCAGAATAGGAAGGAAGTAAATTGTCTTTATTCATAGACAACAAATTCTGAATATATAGAAAATCTAGCAAAATCCACAAAAAAGCTGCGAGAACTTGTAAGTCATTTTTACAAGATTACAGATACAAGATTAATGTTAAAAAATCAATTGTAGGCCAGGTGCAGTGGCTCGTGCCTGTAATCCCAGCACTTCAGGAGGCCGAGGCGGGCGGATCACGAGGTCAGGAGTTCGAGACCAGCATTACCAACATGGTAAAACCTGTCTCTATTAAAAATACAAAAATTATCTTGGCGTGGTGGGGTGTGCCTGTAATCCCAGCTATTCAGAAGGCTGAGGCAGGAAGATCACTTGAACCTGGGAGGCAGAGGTTGCAGTGAACAGAGACTGTACCACTGCACTCCAGCCTGGGTGACAGAGCAAGACTCATTTTCAAAAAAAAAAAAAAAAAAAAAAAAAACTATTGTACCAGCCTGAGCAAAATAGTGAGACCCTATCTCTACAAAAAATACCAAAATATTAGCTGGGTGTTATGATGCACACCTATAATTCCAATGTATTTGTCTGTTTTAACACTGCTTTAAAAAACTACCTGAGACTGGGCAATTTATGACAAAAAGAGGTTTAGCTGACTCACAGTACTGCAGGTTTAATACAAAGCAGCACTGGGAGGTCTCAGGAAACTTCTATTCATGGCAGAAGACTAAGGGGAAGCAAGCTCGAATTACCATGGCAGAGCAGGAGAGAGAGAACAAGCGAGGGGGGAAGTGCCAGACACTTTCAAAAAAACAGATCTCATGAGAACTTACTAGAACAAGAAGAGCAAGGGGGAAGGAAGTTCGCCCCATGATTCAATCACCACCCACCAGACTCCTGGGGAGGATAGTTCAATGTGAGATTTGGGTAGGGACACACCGCCAAACCATATCACCCAGCTAATCAGGAGACTGAGGCAGGAGGATTGCTTGAACCCGGGAGGCAGAGGTTGCAGTGAGCCATGATCACACCACTGCACCATAGCCTGAGCAACAGAGCAGGAATCCCTCTCAAAAACAAACAAAAACCCCAATCATATTTTTACATACTGACATAAGGTATTTGTCCCTTCCAAATCTCATCTTAAAATCTGACCCCTAATGTAGGGCCTAGTCAGAGGTGTCTGGGTCATAGGGGCAGATCCTTCAGGAAAGCTTAATGGTGCCATTGCATAATGGATGAGTTCTCACTCTGTTAGTACCCTCCAGAGCTGACTGTCAAAAAGAGCCTGACCACTACCTCCCCTTTTTCTTGCTTCTCCTCTGACCATGTGATCTGCACAGACAGCCTCCCCTTCACTGAGTGGAAGCAGCCTTAAACCCTCACCAGGAGCAGCCTGCAGAAGTGTGAGAAAAATAAACCTCTTTTATTTATAAATTACTCAGTCTCGGGTATTCCTTTTTAGCAACACAAATGGACACAATCAAAGAACAACTGAAAATTGAAACATTAAAATGTCATTTACATAATATCAAGAAGTATAGTGTCCCCCTCATCCTTAGATTTATGGATAAATCAGACATAGGGTGATACAGTTTGGCTGTGTCCCTGCTCAAATCTCATCTGGAACCATAGTTACCATAATCCCTAGGTGTTGTGGGAAGCACCCAGTGGGAGGTAATTGAATCATGGGGGTGGCTACTTCCATGCTGTTTTCTGAGGTTTTATATAGGGGCTTTTCCCTCTTTGCTTGGCACTTCTCCTTCCTGCTGCTCTGTGAAGAAATACATTTGCTTCTGCTTCTGCCATGATTTTAAGTTTCCTGAAACCTCCCCAGCCATGTTGAACTGTGAGTCAATAAAACCTCTTTCCTTTGTAAATTATCCAGTGTCAGGTATGTCTTTATTAGCAGCATGAGAATGGACTACAAAAGATCAAAATATTTTCTGAGTGAAATAACACCTAAATAAATGAAGAGGCTTACTTTGTTCAAGGGTCATAACTTAATATTGTTAACAGTAAATTATTCTCATATGGATCTATAGATGAAATGTAACTCCAATCGCAATCCCAACTTTTTAAAGTGACAAGCGGATTTTAATATTCATAAGAAAATCCAAGGGGCTAGATGAGCCAAAACATTTTTGAAAACAAAAGATCGGAGGCCAAACGCGACCTATTTTTTTTTTTTGAGACGAGTCTTGTTCTGTTGCCAGACTGGAGTGCAGCGGCGCGATCTCGGCTCACTGCAACCTCTGCCTCCCGCGTTCAAGCGATTCTCCTTCCTCAGCCTCCTGAGTAACTGGGACTACAGGCGCACTCCACCACGCCCAGCTAATTTTTTATATTTTAGGAGAGACGGGTTTCACCATATTGGCCAGAATGGTCTCCATCTCCTGACCTCGTGATCCACCCGCGTTGGCCGTCCAAAGTGCTGGGATTACAGGCATGAGCCACCGTGCCCGGAATCTACAGAAATCAAGACAGTGTGGTATTTTTGGAGAGAGAAATATAATAAATTGTCGGAACAGAATAGAAAGTCTTAGACCCACAACTGATGCTTTAGGGACAACTGATTTTTGATACAGGTGCAAAAGCTATTAAGTGAGAAGAAGCTCTCTGAACAAATGACACTACTCATATGCAAAAAAAAATGACTTAAGATCCATACTAGGCATCATATACAAAAACTAGCTCTAATTGGATCACATATCTCACTCAATATAAAACCTAAAATTCTAAAACTTGTGTCAGAAAACACAGAAGAGATCCTGCGTCCTTGGGTTAAGCAAATTCTTTGAACAGACAGAAAACAAACCCTACGATCCGATCCGTGCCGCCGCACAGCCCAGCTCTCCTCACTTAGCCTGCGGTCACCGCTAGGATCCCGCCTCCCTTCCCCGCCGCCGGGACCCTCCGGGTCCCGCCCCAACCCGCCCGCTCCGCCCCGCCTGGCTGCCTCGTCTTCAGCCGGAAGAGCCCCCGGGGCAGGGAAGTTGAGGGGGTGCGCGGCCCGGCCTCGGTGGAGAGCGCAGACCCGGGCAGAGCCGCTGGCGCTAAGCCGTCGACAGAGCCCGCGCGTCCCCGCGGTCGGTGGCGCCTCGAGCGGCCACGCGCACGCGCGTGCCCCGCCCCACCAGTCTTCTCCCGCCGGAGACTAACACGCCACCGGAGCGTTCTGCTCCCCTCGGCCTCGGGAGCAGCGCGTCCCGGCGACTTCTGACACAACCAGTAAGTGATAGTCGCCTCCTCCTTTCGCGGTTATGTTTTTCTCCGGTTCGTCCCAAGTCTCACTCACGGACGTCTTTCTTCAAAATCTCTTCCACTCCGGGACCGGACAGGCACGGGAGCTGCCCGGGAGAAGAGCCCGGGAAGCGTCAGAGACTGCTGAGCTGTCGTAGGGAAAGGGCTGCATGCGGAGACCCTGTGAATTAGAAAGTTTGGAAAGCATGCCTCCGAAAATGAGCGACTCCACATTTGCCAGGCGTCCCCGGGTCGGCCGAGCGGCCGGGAGGAGGCGCGAAATGGCGCGGCCCGGCGGAGAGGGGGCGGAGGGAGTGGGGCGGGGCCGAGGGCGCGCGTCCCGCCAGCCCGCGCGAGAGGGCGGGGCTCCCGGCAGGTGCAGGCGGGCGGGGCGGGGCTGCCGTGATTCCCTGGGACAGCTGGGGGATGCCAGTGCAGTTAGGCCCTCTCCTCACTTCTTTTCGACGCTTCGCTGTGGTCAGGAGGACACAGTAAAGCAGATCATCTTATTTTGATCCCAACTATTCAATAAGAAAAGGAAAGAGAACTTGAAAGTTGTGAAATGACCCTCCTCAAAACAAAAAGTGCCTCCAGTGTGTATCTGGGTGGGTAGTAGGTACGTTTATTGAGTTAGCAAACTGCTTATAACACAGCCGATTGGTCAGTTTTGCGCAGATGTTGAAAGGGAAGGCTATTTTCAAGAAAGACGGTTCATATAACCTTAGAAATGCTGGTCTAACTAGGCGAAATTTAATCTGACCTTAATTTGAACGTTGTATTCTGCTGATTCTGCTGCTGCCCTTTTCCTGCCTTGTATGGAGCTGTTTTTCAAATTGCTAAATTTGTGGCTTTAAACTTAATATGTTTTCATAGAATCATAGTGATTGTCTTGTAACCACTCTTGGGAGTCCAGATTTTTTTTTGGCAAAGTCCACATTGTGGAAATATTGCCTGGTTACTTCCTTCCCAAGTGCTTTTTCTGCTTTACACTCAGCTGAATTTATATTGCTTAACCAAAAACAAATTACCATGGCGGCCATAATTTATTTTCACTCATTGTCTTGAATATACATTTACTCGTTCTTACTCTCACCCTGGCCTCCTATACTTGTCAGCATTCTTGACCTAACTGTGGTATACACTTCTTACACCTTTCACACCTTGTGTGGTTCTCAGAGAAAGTAAAATATAGCAAATAGCATGTACAACACACACTTAGGATGGCAAACTGCAAACTTTATAGCAATCTCCTTTAATATTTATATCTGTAGAGCCCAGCACAGTAAATGTTGGACAAATGAAATAAGTCAAATTTAAGTATACCTCTTCTCCAGTGCTCAATTTCTTTCCAAACCAAATAAGTGTTTCTTATTTGGACAGCTTGTTTGTAACTGTCCAGTGCCACTTCTGGGATCGTCACCTCATTTAAATTTAACTTCCCTCTCTGTGCATTTCTGCATATTCATATTGCATTTTTTTTTTACCACTGATAGAGCACTGTTTCATTTTATTTGTCCCTTGGATCTCAGAGGACATAGAGAACCTTTTACTATACTTTTTATTTGCCAGCATACTGCCCTTTACATGGTAGATATTAGGAAATGGACATTGATTGGGTTTATACATATGTAATTTGTTATCCAACTGTATACCTGAAGATAGAATGGGGGTAGGTGCTATTTATTTGCAGATACATACTCTTTAATAGAGTGCCAAGGGAATGAGATAAAGTAATGGTATATGCTGTATTTATTTTCAATAAGTTTTTATTATTTGAAGACTCAGTGTTTTTTCCCTTTCCACTGTTTATGTTTTCTTTACATTGTTGACAGCTGTTTATGCAGAACCCAGTAGATTTCCTAGGGTAAGAAACAGAAAGTAGGAAACAAATTCACTTCCAAATATGAATTTCTAAAGATAGTCTATTATTCATGTCAGAACTGGCTGTCAATCTGATTAATGGTGTTTCAGTTACATAGCAGAATACACATGAGTGTGTGTGTATAACTAAAGATTGAGAGAAAGAGAAAGCAAAAGAATGATTCACTGTTTATGTAAACGAAACCTAGAACCAGAACCCTTACAAAGAACTCCACTCTTAGTGACTTAAGCCAAAAGATATGTTTAAGATTTTATACTTGAGAGCAAATGTGTGTGTATGGAATGTGGCCTCTTACATATGTTATATAAAATAAATACCATTATATGTCATTTAATGATGGGGATACATTCTGAGAAATTTGTCATTAGGTGATTTTGCCCTTGAGTGAACATCATAGAGTGTATTTACACAAACCTAGATGATACAGCCTACTACACACCTAGGCTGTATGGTATAGCCTATTGCTCCTAGGCTACAACCTGTACATCATGTTATTATACTGAATACTGTAGGCAGTTGCAACATAATGGCATTTATGTATCTAAACATAGAAAAGGTACAATAAGGATACAGTATTATAAACTTGAGACCACTTTAAATGTGCAGTCCAGAAATGTTATTAGGTGCATGCCTGTATATTAATACATGGTTAATATGAAGGAAATTTTGGGAAAACATATGCGAAATGCTTTGAACCATTTTGGATTTTGATAATCAGTACCAACATAGTTCTTTGACTTACATTTGACTTCACTCATTTTTAAAGTACTTGTGCTGTGACTGTAACAGATAGTTCAGATTTCATTAAGATTTGAATTCAGATATTATTTTGTGATTATGACCCAAAGCCAGTGTGATTTATAACCAATCATTTTTGTTAGATTGTGTGTACACCTTGAATATCAAATATATAATATCCTTTTTTTTTCTTTAGTTACCTAGATTCAAGATGAATAGCGATCAGGTTACACTGGTTGGTCAAGTGTTTGAGTCATATGTTTCGGAATACCATAAGAATGACATTCTTCTAATCTTGAAGGAAAAGGATGAAGATGCTCATTACCCAGTTGTGGTTAATGCCATGACCCTTTTTGAGACCAACATGGAAATTGGGGAATATTTCAACATGTTCCCTAATGAAGTGCTTACAGTTTTTGATAGTGCACTGCGAAGGTCAGCCTTGACAATTCTCCAGTCCCTTTCTCAGCCTGAGGGTGTTTCCATGAAGCAGAATCTTCATGCCAGGATATCAGGTAAATTACTTAAGGCTTTTACTGCCATGTTATCTTCTAGAAAGATTTTGAGACAATATACTAGATTCAGAACACTAAGAAATAATTGATATTTATACTTAAAATACTTATCTGTTATATAGTTGATGGTCACTTCTTTTAGAGCAGAATAATAATTGTGTTCTGTGGGCAGGAAGTATGACTCATGCCCACTGAGGGCTGGGAGAATGTATGGAGACAACAGTATATTTGTGTGTTTACATATTTCCATGTCTGTGTATAAAATTGTAATTCAAAGTAGCTTTATGAGCTTTTGTGGTTACTAACAATAAAAGAACTGGTAATACAAAGAATTAGAAAAGTGGTAGATCCTGTCCAGGGATCTTCAAAACTATTTTAGGAAATTAGTTATTTTTATATATCAGTATTAGCATTGCGCTGTCTACCTACCAGTTACTTAATACATTTTTGTTGAATGCATGAGAGATTAAACTTCTTAATTGTTAAGAAACTGCCATGGAGCAATCAGCAGCTGTTGGTGGCAAAGCTGTGTTCTTGAATTCCTGCATCTAGGAATTCTTGCCCCTCACTTTCTGTTTTAAAAATGTATTTTTTAAGCAGGTGGATAGAGTTGAATTAAGAATTATAGGAAGTAACACTATAGTGTAACAGTTTTTATTTAGTTCATTGCGTGGAAATAATTTCTTGGAAGGCATGATGTGGTAAAAGAAGAATTGGATTTAAAGGCTATATGCCTAACCTGGGAGGCTTAGTAAGTTATTTTATCTAACTGAGCCTCAGTTTCTTTACATGCAAACCACCTGTAGAGTCCCTGTTAATTTCCAATTAAAAAAAATTAAATATGCCATTATTGTGTAAATTAATAATGGCTGGTACAGCTTCATTCTATTTATGTGAAAGAAGGATTTGGTAAAATTAAAAGCGGGTCCAGAATATTGAGGACAGTCTGTGATTAAGTTGGAGAACATACATACCCTTTTATTTAAAAATAAATTTTACCAAATATTTTGTAAATATTTATAGTACATTTGAGTAGAGTGAGAGTTTATAATCAAAAAGGATACTTCCCCAGTTCCAAAAAAGGTTTGGAGTCGCTATAGAAGAACTTCTTGGAGGCAAGTTAAGATTCCTGAGAAGACCAAATACTTTATTTAAATGAAAAATGTTATCTGCAGTTACACTTGCTAGAATGAATTATGAAGATTATTAATTGTTATACATCAGGATAGTAGATAATCTCTTGGTGGGATCAACAAAAAGGGTCTCCTCGCCACCTTTTTTTAAAATTAGAGATGGAGCCTCACTATGTTGTCCAGGCTGGTATCAAACTCCTAAGCTCAAGTGATCCTCCTGCCTTGGCCTCCCAAAGTGTTGGGATTATAGGTGTGAGCCACCATGCCTGGCCAATGTTTCCTTTTAATAAGTTTGCTAAAGGACTAGTAAGGGAGACTTTAGTTAATGTTGTTGAAACGGCATTCAGGAAATGATTTTAGGCTGTCATTATTTTCAGATACCTTTCCGTGCTCAGTTTAAGTAATACAATCCTGTCTGCCTAAGTGACCCTATCAGTTTCAGGTGAATTTAGCTTATTTTTTCAATTCTCTGAAAAAGTAATTACACATTATATTACTACTAAACATACGTCAGTAGGCATTTGCTAGGATGTTGGGAAACCAAAAGGAATATAGTTGTTCCTTTTTTTTTTTCTTATTTATTTATTTTTTCTTCACATCTCCTGAATTATAGTTGTTCCCTTTTTAAAAAACTCAGGGCTATATGTCAGACAGTTATATAGTCAAATATTTACCAGACGGTATATGCATGCCTACAGATATATGCATGTGTATATATTAAGCACTATTGTATGGGAGCTTAATGGCAACTTTTATGTGTGATGCATGCCTCACTCAAGATACGTGTAAGATACATTAGCTCACAGAATAAGAATGCATTCTTGGTGGGATTACCAACAGTGTCAAGAAGAGAAGGTAAGGCCAGGGAGGGATGGAGGTGTTGAAAACAGAATGAGTATGTGTGAAAGATCAAGGGATAAGAATAGTCTGGTTTTTGGTAGATTGCACCTCCATCTTGTACTCAGGCAAGGCATTTAATTATTAAAACCCAGGATGCCTCTGTGGTTCAGTTTCCTTAGGAATATAAGACAGTTTCTGGCTTGTTTTTCTGTGATATGCATTGAATTTTATACTTACACTTACATTTCTTTCTTTGTCTTCTGGGATTTTTAGTAGCCTAAAGTTTACTTGGTATTCCCAATGGTTTAGATGAAAGGTATTCAGCATGCACAGTTAGGACCAAAGTAAATGAGAAAGAAGAAAAACAGCATTCATGTGTTATTTAAAGCAGTGGTTCTCAAACATTAGTGGGCATCAGAATCTGGAAAGCAACACTGATTTCTGGGTCTACTACCAGAGTTTCTAAATGAGACGATTTGGAGAAGTTTGAGACCAGCCTGGGCAAGATGACAAGACCTCCCCCTGCTTTTGTTTGTTTGTTTGTTTTACAAAAACAATTAGCTGGGTTTGGTGACACATGCCCAGAGTTCCAGCTACTTAAGAAGCTGAGATGGGAGAATTGCTTGAGTCCCGGAGTTCCAGGCAGCAGGGAGCCAAGTGTGCACCACTGCATTCCAGCCTGGGTGACAGAGCAAGACCCTGTCTCTTAAAAAAATCCCCAAAAAACAGCATTTTGTTCTGGACTGGGGATTTGAGGCTAGATGTGTGGTAGAGGTGAGGCGAGAAATAGTAGGAAAACCCTCTTTTTTTTCACTATTGTTTCCCTTAACCAAAAGTGTTTATTGAAGCACAGTGCTGGACACAGAAGGGCATGAAAAGGATCTCAAGAAGTGACTGTATCCTCCAAATATGAAATAGATAAGGAACAATGCAAAGCAATATGCAATTAAGGCCAAACATGGATGGTATGGGCAATAAGTGACTACAGATGTCACTGTTATATTGTTATGGCATTTGGGGGAGATCTTGAAGGATGTAGTCTGAGACCAGAGGCATGAGGAGGAGTTAAGAGAGGCATTACTATTAAGTTGAAGAGGAAGTCAATGGAGATTTAGTGACTGTTCCCAAAATGTAACTCCTTTTATTGTTAGAGGAAATGATGCAGAAGTCAATATATGGGACTAAGGATTTAAGTAAGTGGTTCTATTGATGCAAAAATTTGCAACAAAATATATGCAAACTAAATTCAACAACACATTACAAAGATCATTCATCATGACAAGTGAGACTTATCCCAAGGATGCTTTATCATAAGCAAATGAATTAATGTGATACATTATATCAAAAGAGTGGAGATCAAAAAAAAAAAAAACAATCGATGCTGAAAAAGCATTTGATAAAATTCGATATCCCTTTCTAAAAACTTGGTATAGAAAGAACATACCTCAACGTAGTAAAAGACATATACAACAGACCTATGGTGAGTATCGTATTGAATGAAGAAAAACTGAAAGCCTTTCCTCTAAGATCTAGAATACAACAGGGATTCCTGCTGTCACCATTATATTCAACATAGTAATGAAAATCCTAGTAGAGCATTTAGATAAGAGAAAGAAATAGTGTCCAGATTGGAAAGAAAGCCAAATTATCCTTGTTTGCAGATGATATGATTAGCACTGATTAAAAAAAAATTCAGTAAAGTTTCAGGGTACAAAATCAATTACAAAAATTTGTAGCATTTCTATATGCCAACAGTGAGCCATCTGGAAAAGAAATCAAGAAAATAATCCCACTTACAGTAGTTACAAAGAAAATTAAACACCAGGAATTAAGCAAAGAAGTGAAATATCTCTACAATGAAAACTATAAAACATTGGTGAAAGGAATGGAAGAGGACACACACAAAAAGGAAAGATATTGCATGCTCATGGATCGAAAAAGCCAATATTGTTAATATGTCCATACTACCCAAAGCAATCTGTAAACTTAGTGCAATCCCTATCAAAATACCATGACATTCTTCCCAGAAATAGAAAAATAAATCCTAAAATTTATACAGAATCACAAAAAATCCAGAAAAATAGCCAAAGCTATCTTGAGCAAAATAACAAAACTTGAGGAATCACACTACCTAACCTCAGATTATACTACAGAGCTATAGTAACCAAAAGAGCATGTTACTTGCATAAAAACAGACACATAGACCAATGGAACAGAATAGTGAACTCAGAAACAAATCTATACATCTGCAGTGAACTCATTTTTGACAAAGGTGCTAAGAACATACACTGGAGAAAGGACAGTCTCTTCAATAAATGGTACTGGGAAAACTGTATATACATAATCAGCAGAGCAAAACTAGACCCCTATCTATCATCATATATGAAAATAAAATCAGATGGATTAAAGAGTTTAATTGCAGAACTCAAACTATGAAACTACTCCAAAAAAACTTTGGGGAAAATCTCTAGGACATTGGCCTGAGCCCAGATTTCTTGAGTAATACCGTACAAGCACAGGCAACCAAAGCAAAAATGGACAAATGGGATAACATCAAGTTAAAAGGCTTCTTGCACAACAAAGGAAACAATGAACAAAGTGAAGAGACAACACAGAATGGGAGAAAATATTTGCAAACTATCCATCTGACTTGGGCTTAACAAGTAGAATATTTATGGAGCTCAAACAACTGTATAGGGAAAAAATCTAATAATTCGATTAAAAGATGGGCAAAACATTTGAATAGACATTTCTCAAAAAGAGACATATAAATGACAAACAGGTATATGAAAAGATGCTGCACATCATTGATCAGGCGAGAAATGCAGATCAAAATAACAATGAGATATCATCTCACCTCAGTTAAAATGGCTTTTATCCAGAAGACAGGCAATAACAAATGCTAGTGAGGATATGGAGAAAGGGAACCCTTGTACTCTGTTGGTGGGAATGTGAGTGAGTACAACAACTTGGAGCTCCTCAAAAAACTAAAAGTAGACCTACCATATGATCCAGCAATCCCACTGCTAGGTGTACCCCCCAAATAGGGACTCAGTATATCAAAGAGGTATCTGCACTCCCATGTTTACTGCAGCGCTATTTTCAGTGCCAAAATTTGCAAGCAACCTAAGTGTCTGTCAGCAGATAAATGGGTAAAGAAAATGTGGTACATATACACAGTGGAATATTCTTCAGTCATAAAAAAGAATGAGATGCTGTCATACGCAACAATATGGATAAAACTGCAGATCGTTAAGTGGAATAAGCCAAGCACAGAAAGATAAACTTTGCATATTCTCACTAATTTGTGGGATCTAAAAATTAATTGAACTTATGGACATAGGGAGTAGAACGATGGTTACCAGAGGGTTGGAAGTGGTCGGGGGAGTGGGATTGATTAATGGGTACAAAAAAATAGAATTAATAAGGTATAGTATTTGCTAGCACAACAGGGTGACTATAATTTTTAAAAAAACCTGAATTATACATTTAAAAATAACTAAAAGTATAATTGGGTTGTTTGTACACAAAGGGTAAATGCTTGAGGTGATGGATACCCCATTTACCGTGACATTATATGCCTGTATTAAAATATCCCATACACCCCCAAATATATACAACTACTGCATGCCCACAAAAATTAAAAATTAAAAAATAAATAAATGAGTGGTCCTTCTGGGTTATAGCTTGAGAAAGTTATGGTCCCTCTCTAAAAAATGTAGTTATGTGTATGGATATAAGTTTTTGCCTGAATTTTAAGCAGCCTGAGCTTTACAAAAGCCCAGCCATGACCTCTAATCAAGAACCTTGATTTAGATGAGACATTAACCTGTATGCAGAGGTTAGAGAGATTGGGTAAGGGACCAATGCAAGAAGTTGGGTAGGCCAGGTCGTGTCAATTCGGGCAGCCCATCAGGTCAAAATGCTGGGGGAGAATAGTGACTGTGGCAGTGTGGTGGATGGTGTCAGGGATGGCCATGAATCCCTTCTGGAATGTATGTCTAATTTTCTGTCTCTTCCAGATACCTATTATTTAACAGAAAGAAAAAGACCTGTGTTTCAACTGTCTCTTCCCCTTTATCCTTCATCCATTCTCTTTTTCATAAGCAAATGTTTTGGCAAAATATGTTCCTTCTTCAGCATAACTGCTCCCATTCATCATTTTCATCAAAGTGAAACTTCCCTCTCCAGCATTTGTAGTAATTGCCACATGGCCAAACTGAGGGATACATCAGTATTTTTCTTTTATTATTCTCTGCTGTGATTGATAGTACTGACTCATCTGGCTTTAATGAAACTCCAGCCATAGCTCCATTGACAGCACCCTCTTGCCCTTTCCTTCCTGTCTGGCTGTGGCTTTTCTCTTTCTCTGTAGGGGCCTCTTCCTTTGCCTGTGAGGTGTTGAGTCCTCAGGTTCAGACTTGACCATTGGATCCTGCATTCTCCTCCTGATGGGGTGGTCTCCATCCTGCACCTATGCTTCAGGTGCTACTTTCACAGCAACAGGTGCCAGCTCTATTGGTTTTTTTTTTAGCGAGAATCTTAAGGTCTGCATTGAAATATCATATTGTTGATCAGATGTCTTCTTGGAAATAAGTGTATTGAAACTTGTAGTTATAATTTCCCTCCACTCTCTTTGCCCTCACAGCTGAAAATAGTATTTCCTAGATATTTATTGATTATCTACCATGTGCAGTACAGAATTCCCTGGCTTAGTGAATGAAACTAGGAAACTAGTAGTCACTCTAAATTCTACCCTCTTTCTTATACCTTATGTCTAACTGGTCTCCATGCTGACAATTTTCCTTCTTATCTCTCACGTCTGTTCCCTCCTTTCCTTGCCTTTCATCTTTCAAGTATTTTTGAATGTTTACCATTCAAAAATGGTACCAACAAAAAATGCTGCTTGTTCTGATGTTATAGCAGTGAATAAAATCTACCTTTTTCTTCCCACCCATGGAGTTTATGTTCTAGTGTGGAAGTATAATAAATTAATTAAATCTTTTATTTAAGTTGTAAATAGTAGGAAAGAAAATAACTGTTTAGTAAGGCACATAAAAGAGGGTATTTAAGCTGAAGTGGGTTAAGATTTCATTAAGGAGGAAAAATTATATATAAGAATTAATGTTTTGTTTTTTGAGACAAGGTCTCACTCTGTCATCCAGGCTGGAGTCCAGTGGCACGATCTTGAACCTCCACCTTCCAGGTTCAAGTGATCCTCCTCTCTCAGTGTCCCAAATAGCTGGCCTTACAGGCGGCTGCCAACACGCCTGGCTAATTTTTGTATTTTTGGTAGAGACAAGGTTTTGTCATGTTGCTGAGACTGCTCTCGAACTCCTAGGCTCAACTCATCCACTCACCTTGGCCTCTCAAAGTACTGGGATTGCAGACATGAGCCACGGCACCTGGCCAGAATTAATGTTTACATAGTGTTTGCTATATGCCAAGTAATACTCAGAAACTTTATGAATTCTTTTTTTTTTTTGAGACATGGTCTCTGTTGCCCAAGCTGGAATGCAGTTGCACAACAATTTTAGCTCACTGCAGTCTCCAACTCCTGGAATCAAGTGATCCCCCCGACCTCAGCCTCCTGGGTAGCTGGGACTACAGGCATGCGCCACCACACCCGGCTATTTAAAAAAATTTTTTTTGTAGAAGTGGGTCTCTGTGTTGCTCAGGCTGGTCTTGAACGCCTAGCCTCAAGTGATCCTTCTTGCTTCAGCCTCCCAAAGTACTGGGATTACAGGTGTAAGCTACTGTGTCCAGTCTGTATGAATTTTTCTAGTCTTCTTATTACCCGATGTGATAGATTCTGTTGTTATTTTATAGACGAGAAATCTGAGAGGTTACAACTTGGCCAAGGCCACGCAGCTAGTAAGTGACAGAATTGTGACTCAAACCTAAGCATCTGGCTTGAGTCTGTATTCTTTGTTTTTTTTTTGAGGCAGAGTCTTGCTCAGTTGCCCAAGCTGGAGTGCACTGGTGCAGTCTCAGCTCACTGCAACCTCTACCTCTCAGGTTCAAGCGATTCTCCTGCCTCAGCCTCCCAAGTGGCTGTGATTAGAGTTGTGTACCACCACACCCGACTAATTTTTTTTTTGTATTTTTAGTAGAGATGGCGAGGTTTCACCAATGTGGCCAGGCTGGTCTCAAACTCCTGACCTCAGGTGATCCACCCACCTCGGCCTCCCCAAGTGCTGGGATTACAAGTGTGAGCCACCGTGCCTGGCCTGAGTCTGTATTTTTAACCGTTGCATTGCTTCTTAGTGTGGGGATTTTTGAGGAGCAGAGTGAAGAGGAGAGCCATGAGACAAAGGAAGCACTGTGTGTGAAAAAGTGCTCAGAAGTGTTGATAAAACAGGAAGCTAGTCACAAAAGGCCCTGTAGTCCAGTCCAGATGTGGTTCCTTATTCTTAGATCTGTGGCAAGCCACAGAAGGGTAAAAGCAAAGGAGATTTGGCCTTCATTATGTATTGCTCAGGTTACTCTAGAAGCAATGGGGCACATATTGTTTTATTCTTCCATTCTAAGGTACTGTTTACAGTAAGAAACACTATCAAATTAACTATACCTTTCTAGACATAAAACTACAATTAAATTGCACATAGCTTTGTTTTTAAACCAAAATTTGTTTTTAAGCCAAAAATAACAAGTGTTTGTCTACACAGTTTATATTATGTAAGAATTCATTCATATATTACTTCATCACATTGAAAAATCCAAAGACTTTTCTAAATTGTGCTAGGCAGTCTGTAGTCTTATTGGGCATTCTTCAGTTATGCCTAACATCAGAGTAACACCACATTTTCTGTAATGTGGTTTTCAAGTAGTTTTTCTTGTTTTAATATATTGACTATATAATTAAACTGAACAATCAGTTTGCATCTGAAGCAGAACTGAGATGAGGGGACTAGAAATGCGAGGCAAAAATGATACTTCTTTGGGACCAAGGAAGAGATAATGAATATTTCAAAAAACCCAAGGAATTACTGCTAAAGTAAGTTTTATTAACCTATTTTTTTTCCTTTTTACCTTCCTTATCTTCTTAGAAGTAATTGTTAGTACATTCTGTTTGTATTTTGAGAATCAAATTAGGTTATTTATCATATTTTCCACTCAAGTATCCTTCTGTATATGTACAATAGAGTGCACTTAGTGATGGCACACATAAAAATAAAATTATTTTAATAACCATGTGATCTAGCAATTCTACTCCTTAGGTGTATGCCCAAGATAATTGAAAACAGTTCAGACAAGAATTTGCATACAAATGTTTGTAGTAGCATTATTCATAATAGCCAAAAAGTGGAAACAACCTAAATGCCCATTAACTACTAAATAAATAAACAAAATATGGTATGTCTTAACAGTGGAATATTACTTAGCCATAAAAAGGAATGAAGTACTGTATATGTTACAACATGAATGAATCTTGAAAACATTCTAAGTGAATGAAGCCAGATTCAAAAGACCACATGTTGTATGATTTCATTCAGATATCCCTGACTTATAATTTTTTGACTTTATGATTATGTGAAAGTGATTCAGTAGAAACCATACTTTGAGTACCCAAAAATTATTCTGTTTGTCACTTTTAGTATAATATTCTATAAATAACATGATATATTCAACACTTAATTATAAAATAGGCTTTGTGTTAGATGATTTTGCCCAACCTTAGGCTAATATTAGTATTCTGAGTACATTCAAGGTAGGCTAGTTTGGCTAAGCTATGATGTTCAGTGGGTAAGGTGTACTAATGCACTTTCAACTTACAACATTTTCAATTTACGATGGGTTTATTGAGATGTAACCCCATTGTAAGTCATGAAGTATCTACATGTGAAATTTCCAGAATAGGTAAATTCATGAAGACCAAAGGTAGATCAATGGTTGCCAGCAGCTAGGGTTATGGAATAATGGGGAGTGACTGCTACTGGGTATAGGGTTTCTTTTTGAAATTGTGAACATGTTCTGGAATTAGATAGGTGATGGTTGTACAATATTGTGACTATACTAAGTACCACTGAATTATATACTTTGTAGGGTAAATTTTATGGTATGTGAATTATATCTTTTTTTAAAATATTCATCTTTTTAAAAAAAGTATTCATGTGGTGGCAAAATAAATGTAACTAAGAATCTACAAGCGGTGTTAAGATGTATTACCATAATATATATTCCAGTTAAGCCCAGGTAAACAAGAGAGCTAGATCTCTGGGCTGTTTCTTGTTTTTTAACATTCTAGAATATGAACCAAAAGCATGACTCCCTTAATGGCAAAATGTGATGGAATCTGAATTAACGTAAATAATGGATACGTCCATTAGAAAATGGGCAAGTCAGTCTTGGAAGCATAGAAAAAGGAGTTGTGGGGCAAATGTTGGCAGTGGCCACCTTGTTTGTCTATAGAGTCTACAGTGTATGGAAAGAGAGTTTCAGCCAACCAACGGAGAAAATTCAAGTCTCTCTGTAGACTTGTAACCTGTAACAGTAGGTTAACATAGCCTGGCACCTTAAACATTCAGTTACTCTAATTTGCTTTTTACCCTCATACTTCCTAAACTACCTTCTGATTGGCTTTCAGAATAGATATATCAACCAGGAGAAAATATGCTGACCATAGAAACTTGAGGTATAATGAGTCCTATTATGGCATTTCTCATGGTCTGGACAATCTGATAGATTGGCCTTCAGCAGGCATACTTACCTGGTTTTTGAACCACTAAATACTGAGGACAAGACAGGAGACTTGAACCAGCATAACAAATGTTACCCCAATAAACCTGTTAGGAATTAGCCTTTAATCGTCACAGCCAGCATCTTTCGACCCCAGTGGTGTGTTGTAGCCAAACATGAGAAAGAGGGAATTTCCACATATGATTTTCCCCCTCCGCTTCCTTCCCCTCCCCTCTTCTCCTCTCTTTCTCCTTCCTCTCTCCCTCTTTCCCTCCCTCTTTCTCTCTTTTCTTTTTTTGACGGGGTCTCGCTCTGTTGCCCAAACTGGTGTTCAGTGACGTGACCATGGTTACTGCAGCCTTGACCCCCTGGGCTCAAGAGATCCTCCTACCTCAGTCCCACCAAGTTGCTGGGACTATAGGCATGCTTCTCCATGCCCAGCTTATTTTTTAATTTTTTATAGGGATGGGGTCCCACTATGTTGCCCAGGCTAGTCTTGAACTCCTGGGCCCCAGCTATTCTCCTACCTCTGCCTCCCAAGTGTGAGCCACGATGCCCGGATGAGTAAGGATGTTCTTTGTCATTTTGCACCTTTTCTGTTGCCTGTTTTTTGAAAAACACAAGGCATTTAAAGGATAAGGTGATGTGGGTAAACCGCTAGATAAGTCAGGGCGCCAAAACACTGTCATATTTATGTATTAATAAATGCTGACTCTGACTAAAAAAAGTAACTTTCTAGTGCTGTGGAACTCTTTGGTCATCATGCTACCATCTTTTTATCAGTTTGCTTTGTGGTTTACTAAAGAGTCATCAGTTGATTTTATGTGTGGCAAGCGGCAATATATTCTTTGTTAAATGCCATTACAATTATATACTTTAGATCCTACTGAGAGCCCTCTTGTGAAAATAAGTCCTTTTTAAAATCCTGGTTATTATAGCATCTAGCTACGTGCTTTAAAACATAGTCTACTCATTGTGCAGGGTCTGGATTAAAAAAAACCTCTACTGATAATTGTTATTTGAAATAATTCTTTTCTCAATAGAGTTGATGATCTGATTTTTGCTTCGTAAAATGCAATCATTTTCTCCCCTGAAGTTAATATTCATCTTTCAGGAAACTGGAGAAGAATATATCCCTCAGAGTAAAATCTCAAGATTTAAAGTTGATGCTGTTTTTTTTGTTTGTTTCTCCATCAGGTTTACCTGTCTGTCCTGAGCTGGTGAGAGAACACATACCTAAAACCAAGGATGTGGGACACTTTTTATCTGTCACTGGGACAGTGATTCGAACAAGTCTGGTGAAGGTTCTGGAGTTTGAGCGGGATTACATGTGTAACAAATGCAAATATGTATTTGTGGTCAAGGCTGACTTTGAGCAGTATCACACCTTTTGCCGGCCATCCTCGTGTCCCAGCTTGGAGAGCTGTGATTCCTCTAAATTCACGTGCCTCTCAGGTTTGTCTTCATCTCCAACCAGGTGTAGAGATTACCAGGAAATCAAAATTCAGGAACAGGTAAATGATCACATAAATGAGATAATTAACAATTTGAAGAAGTGTTTTTCAGTTGTGGGCACATTGGTGGGATTAGGAAACACAGAATGGATACAAATGGACTTTTGTTGTCACTTTGTGGAAGATCAAGCTTGAAACTGTTCCACATATATCTGAATACAGTCTTTAGAAACCATGCAGTCATCATCCTTTTTAGGTAGAGCATTGACAGGAAAGTTGTGAAATGACTTAATTATGTTAAAATTAAAGAAATGAATATTTAAGAAGTCTACCCTAGCTGTTCTTAACTGAAGAATAGAAGAAAATTAATGTTCTTAACTAAAGGGTAGGAGATTAATTAATGCTTAAATGTTTAGAGTGGCCTCACATGGCGGCTTGTGCTTATAATTGCAGCTACTCAGGAAGCTGAGGCAGGAAGATCACTTGAGCTCAGGATCACAGGTGGCAGTGATCTATGGATTGTGCCTCTGCCCTCCAGCTTGGTTGACAGAACGATAACTTGTCTCTAAAAAAAATAAAAAATAAAAATAAAAATCACAGTGGAGTGAACAGGATTTGGAGTTTGGATCCAATGTTATTTGCTGTGCTAAATGAAGTATTTGTAAACACTTTTAAACAAATAAGGGTGAGCCTGATTTTCACTTGCTTGCAGCTTGAACACAAAGGTTTATTCTTACCTAAAATAAGTAAGAGGCAGTTCAAGACTAGTTCATTGTTGAGAACTCAGACTCTATTTTTCTATTCAACCATTCTTTTATATTTTTTAAGAAGGAGTTTCACTCTTGTTACCCAGGCTGGAGTGCGATAGCGTGATCTTGACTCACTGCAACCTCTACCTCCTAGGTTCAAGCGATTTTCCTGTCTCAGCCTCCTGAGTAGCTGGGATTACAGGCATGTGCCACCATACCTGGCTAATTTTGTATTTTTAGTAGAGACAGGGTTTCACAATGTTGGTCAGGCTGGTCTCAAACTCCTAAGCTCAGGTGATCCACCTGCCTCAGCTTCCCAAAGTGCTGGGATTACAGATGTGAGCCACCACACCTGGCCTCAATCATTCTTAATACATGGCTTCTCTTCTGATGGTTGGCTGTGGGGCCAGGATGCGGGCTACAACTCCATCACATGTGAATTGTAGTCAGAGAACAATAGGCAAAAGTGCCTATCACTTAACCAATTCTCCCCTTAAGCAGTCTCCTCACAAGTCTCCTGCATTGTCTGCTTATAATATCTCATTGGTCAGAACTCCATCATATGACCATAGTGTTCAATGTTCAAGGGAGCCTGGGAAATACAGTCTTTGTATTAGGCACGTATCCATATGGAATAAAACTAGGGTTCTATTACTAAGGAGTAATCATAGGAACTGGGCAATTTGTCCCAGGTGTTTTGATTAGCAGTCAGGAAAGAAATACCCCTCTTTTCTAGATAAAGTTAACTTTCTTATTAAATTTAGTAGTTGGAGCATACATTTACTTTGACCACCTGCAAGGTAGCTTATATAGATTGTATTTAGAGATATTTTCCATGTGAGTGTTTTATTTTTTTATTTTATAAAAAGAATGAGAGAAAGAAAGAGGAAGCGATTTTAGAAAAAGAGAAAAGGAGAAGGAAAGAAACAGCAAAAGAAAGAAAAAAAGAATGAAAGAGAAAGAGGAAGAGATTTTAGAAAAAGAGAGAAAAGGAGAAAGAAAGAAACAGCAAAAGAAAGAAAAAAAAGAATGAAAAAGAGAAAGAAAGAGGAAGAGAAAGAGGGAGAGAGAATGGGATTCTTGTTTTATTGCCCAGG